>CM019148.1:268921529-269126833 GCA_009733165.1 Naja naja
TAGACTGATAATATCTTAAGATATAATTGATGATCACTAATAAAAGTTAGATTTATAAAGAGATCACTATTATTTATTCCTAAAACAGATGCACTTGATCCGGTGAACATGAAAATATTTTTTTTAAAAATCAGGAAAAGTAATATAAATCCTAAATTCCCTACTATTATACCTGGTGATTAAAATATAAGCATTAAAATCACATGTTTATTATCCTTACATCAAATATTTTCCCCTTAAACATTGTCTAAGTATCTGAGTTGGCCTAGTTGCATGATTTGTAATATATAGGCAAAGCCCTACTTGCTTAATTTTAGTCAAACTTCAGTTCTGAATGTACACTTTTAATTTTGCTATGGCTTCATATTCCCCAGCTGCTCAGCATTTCATTGCTTTCTGAAGAACATTGTGTCCTAGTTTAGATTTCAGCTAATCTAAGGAGATAGGCGTTACTTTTTTTTCTAATTATACAGCTTGGTTTAGTACTGTCCACATAATCTAAAACGTGTTAAACACCAAATTGATATATCTTTATGTTTCTTTATTCTTTCAGCTGATTACATAGTGATGCAGTTTGGCCGTGTGGCAGAAGATATTTTACAATGGATTATAATTATCCTATGTGTGCAGTACAAGCCTTTGCTATTGCCCTGTCCAGTTTTGACAGCAAGCTAGCTTGTGAGTGAACAAGTTATGCCTAAACTTCACTGCAGCCAAAACCATGTGCCACTGGAAGAAGAAAACATACATTCCATATTTTCTCTGGTGTCATCAGTGGTCACGTATCCTTATGAGGCAGGTAAAATTTGTTTTCTGAAGGACCAATCTTTTTTGATGAAGAGAAAATATTTTAAAAATTCAAGACTTTCAGGAATGTTTTTCCCGCTTATTCTCTATTTTTCTGGAAGTGGCATCATAGCTCTATAAATAGAAGTCCTATCTTAATGTCCTCAGTTCTGTTATAAATGCACATAATTTTGGCTTAAGTAAAAACACCATTGGGATCAATGATGTCTTTTTTTAAAAATCCATAAAAGCTATCATGACACAGATCTAGTTTTGGATTTGACATATTTGGAGGCTGTCAGCATACCTCAAGATTTCATTCACACTTCTGAGGATTTTGTGTCACTCATCTTAAACATAAGACCATGAGAAAGATGCAAACTATTTTCAAGAAAGAAAGCAAGGTAGCATTTACTCTCAAAGCCAAGACTGAAATTGATTTGCGATACTGTTTATGTGGGAAGAAATCTGACAAATTTTTAATCCTGATGGGGAATGGAATGGGCGGGGGGCAGAGGGAGATCGGAAGCACAAGTTAATATTGCACAACTCACTTGTACTCCAAGGTGTCATTTTATAGATTGTGTTTTAAGTCACTTTCGATGTCAGTTCACTCTTGTTTTTAAGAAGGGAATTTGATTATGTGAGGTCAGCAAATGGATGGGAGAAATGATGCTGAATCATTATAGTAACTAAAAATTGGGGAATATTCTAAAAGAAAAAAAAATGTGCTTCAACATGTATGATGTCTCAGGTCCCATGTGTGGCATGTTCTGTCCAAGAAAGTTTTCTGTCTTTTACCCTGGAGAATTGCTGCCCTTTGGGTAGACAGGATTGGACTAAAAAATTGAAGGGCTGACACTGAACAAAGTGTATGCATCTGCTGTAAATGAATTGAATGACATCTAATTATTCTTTGAATAAACCTGTTGATAGAGCTGCCTCTTTTAAGAAATTGTTTAGAAGATAACTGGAACTAATAGCGAAAGGGATTTGCTCTTTCTCTGCCCCAATAGAGGTAGTCCTTGACCTACAGCCATTCGTTTAGTGACCATTCAAAGATAAGAAGACTTATGACCAGTCCTTGCACTTAGGACACTGCAGCATCTCCAGAGTCGCGTGATAAAAATTTGGGTGCTTGGCAACTATATTTATGACAGTTGCGTTGTCCCAGGGTCATGTGATTGCCATTTTCGACCTTCCCAGTTGGCTTCTGGCAAGCAAAATCAGTGGGGAAACTTGGATTTGCTTAACAACCACATGATTTACTGAACAATTGCGGTGATTTGCTTAGCAACTACAGCAAGAAAGATCATAAAATTGGGCACCAACTTAGTTAGCAATGGCAATTCCTTATCCCAATTATGGTTGTAAATCGGGGACCACCTATACTGAAAGTTACATGCAGAAAGCTTCCAAAAGATAAATTCATTGCAATGCCTTCTTGATTTTTAAACAGATGGGTGGAATCAGAGCTTTATTTTATTGGTGCCTTGTCCCAAAACAAAGGAACAGTCCACCAGGGTACCCCTATTCAAAATAATATTAGTTAGCAAAAGATAATATTACATAGATAGCAATTTCTACAGCCCCCAATTATACGGCCTTCACTATTGCAGAGGCTCCATTAAATTTTGGATATGGTGGGCCTAATGAAATCACTTGGAGAGATAGAATCAGTAAAGATGAGCTTGTCTCTTCATCTCTTCAGCCAGAAGAAAATCTCTGCTGGATCAAACTATTCCTGCTAATAGAGGGAGATGCTTCTATCTATAGAAGACTTTTTCTGGATATAACTATGTATGCATGTTTGTGCCTTTTTACTAACAAATCATTATATTTCAGAATGCAAGATCTGGCTTATCTCATTTTCATGGGTTTTAAACATTAAATGTACTAAAAATTTGAAATCAGACTCATCTTTGAAGGGGATCTGAACATTTAGCATTAGTTTTGTGGTCGTTTCCCACAATATGATATTGAATGTGACTGGTATACATAGAATAGTATATACCAAGACTCAGCAGTACCAGATTTTAGGGGGCAGCATACTTTTTTGGCTTACATCTTCACTGGATTCTACAAGGGCTGTTGGGGTAATTTTAGCAGGTTTGCCTTTCTGTGACTTACTAAGGACAATGTGCCGGTGCATCCAGTGCTGATTATGATTTTGCTGATGCTTATATCCGCATTGAAATGCAGGTGGTTCATCTGTGAATCTCCTTTTGTTTTAGATAATTAACAGTCCTCTTGTAGTATGTGAACAACTCTATGCAAAAATGCAATCTGTTTGGTATGCTTTGAAATTGCCATTCTCCCAAGTCAAAGAACATTGATGACAAAGATGAAGTGATCACTCTGTCAGTTGGAGAAAAACCTAAAAGAAAGCCAATTCATCTATCAGCACAACAATTTTTGTATAATAACACACTTTGTGATGAAAAGACCTGTAAGTTAGAGAATTGAGTAGTTACAGATATGGAATACATGAAGATCCATTCCCAGATTTTGCAGCAATCTTTTCCTTAGGTATGTTCTTAAAATTAGATTTATTTAAACTAAGGCTGCCAATTGGACAACTTATTTGAGGATAAGCCCCTTTGCAGTTAATATCATTTGTTCTGAGTAATGCATTAGAATTGCTCCTTCGGAAGTGTATTTAAAGCTGTGGCCTCAAATTTTTTGACTTGGTTATTAAAAATATTCTTTTATTTTTTTTAAACAAAATTTATTCAATTTTTAACAATTTTTTAAAACAACTCTTTTCAGTAGACAGCATGTTCCCGGGTCATCACTTTTACATGCAAATATGACAGTAGATCTATATTCATTTTAAACATTTGACTTCACTTCTATTCCATTTTAGCGAACAAAGGGTGAAAGAAATTAATCCTAAATCAAATCTTAATCTCAATCTGTATAGCCCCCAGTTCATTTCAAGTTAATTGCAAATATACATATATATTTTAAAAACTTCATGTATAAATCTTACAAATAACAATATATTTGCCCATCATATTAAAAATAAAGTTCATCCATATCTATCCTTTAATTGTCTTCACATTGTTAATACTCTTTTATCATTTACAGAATTCTTTTATCCATCAGATTTGCCCTTTCATCACATATTCTCTCCATAATTCTAAATCAGTACCAATGTTAACACTAAAAAAGAATGAAAAAAAAAACCTAGACTTGCCCCCTTTTACTACTTTGAAAGTGACACCTCAGTGGTTAATATAGTAGCATAATCATAATCATTCTCTTTAAAACGAAAGATAGAGAAAAAGAAAAAGAAAAAGGAGAAAAAGCTCCCTTACAATATATCTCTAATCGGTGGGTTCTGCAACACATATCCCCCTAAGATTAATTTATAGTTCCAAAATAATAATAAAAAATAGCTAATCTTGGTTATTGACAAATCTCATTTTTAGGCATTTTCTAAGATCATTTCAATTAATTCAATTCATCTAATCATCATTTAGCTTTCTTTTGTAAAAAGAAATGAAAAATGTGACCTTTACCAGTAAAAATTGTCAGTACCCCTATTGTTTTACACTTTTATAATTACAATATATTCTTATTACCATTTCTTCATGCAGAACCCCCTTTTAAATACGTTAACCATTGTCTCTATGCAAACAAGTTCCTTTCTTTATTATGTAATTCCGTGTCTCTATCTTTTGTTCTTGTTTCTTGTTCCTTTCCTCTCTTTTATCCCGCTATCCCCCTCTCTATCCGTTTAAATCCCTCTCTCTCTCTTTACCTTTCTGCTCTCTATCCTTCTGGACCTTTCTATCATGCCTAGTTTCATAAAAATATCCCCTTTTAATTATCTTCTTAAGTTTCATTTGTTTGACCATCCTCCCTTTCCTTTTATTTGTATTAATCTTTGTGTTAATTGTCTTCTTAAAATGGCTTAGCTGGCTGGCTCCCTTCTCCTCCTATTATCCTGCTCTCCCCCTTCTCTATCAGTTTGAATCCTCTCTCTCTCTTTACCTTTCTGTTCCTTTCCTTCTGAACCTTTCTAACATGCTTAATTTCGTAAATGTTCCCCTTTAGATACTTTCTTAGGTTTCGTTTTTTTAGCCACCCTTCCTTTCCTTTTATTTGCATTAATCTTTGTATTAATTGTCTTTTTAGATGGCTTTCTCTTGTGCTGGCTCCACCCTTTCCAAGGCTCCTTCTTTATTCAGCATTTGAATGCCCATATTTTCTGCAACATGCCAAGTTAGTTCAGTCACTTCCTGTAACAGTTCTTTCATACTTTTAAACTCCATTTTTAATTCTTTGGATGACCACAAAAATTTTAATTTTCCTTATTTCTTCTTCTTCTTTAAATTTTCTATGAACCTAACCCAGGTCCAGAGTCTATATCAGTATCACCAATTAGTCGGCAATCCGTCTTTGTGTATTCAGGCTTTCACTTTCTATAAGTCTTGTGTCTCTTTAAAATGTAACAACTCCAATCCACAAAGGAACAAGATAGTTTCTTACTTCTTTAGCTTCCAATTTTTCTCCACAAAGTGGCACTTTCTGCACAGAGTCTTAACCCTTTCCTTTATTTTAATATTCAAAGTTTTCCAACCCAAACTTAAGTTCTTACGCGCTTCTTCCTTTCCGTTCAGCCCCTTATAGCTGTCAAAAATTTACTTATTTTTCTTCACTTGGAACTGCGCCGCTCGTTTCTCTTTTTTAAAACTCATCTTTATCTTAATCCGGGGTGCCTTGATCTTACCATCCGATACTCCCGGTTCCTCTGCTGTCGACTTCTCTCTTTCCTCCTGCACAATCTTAATCCCGTTAGACCTTCTCTTCGAGGTGGCCATTTTGACCACCACTTCTTGACGTCTTCGGAGGGAAAAGACCAGACCCAAAAGGGGAGATGCGGCTCCCCTCACTCTGGCTGGCAGATTTCCCTTTCTCCGCGCCCCTACAAGGCAGCTTCAGCCCCGAACCTTGCAGGATCGGGGTCTCCGACGCAAGAGCAGGCTGCGCGTGGACAATCACAACCGCCGCCTGTTCTCGAGAAGGCTCAACCCGGAAGCCGTTATTAAAAATATTCTTGTCAGTATATTAGCATATATTTGGGCTATGTAACATTTAAGCTCCTTGAAATCAAACAGACTTCCTTTAGCTAAGATTTAGTCATTTTTATCTTAATGGCTCAATTTTAAATCTGATGAAGCCTAGATCTAGTTTGTTATATGATATAAAAATAAAATTCAGTTGTTTGGCTTACATTCATCCAAGATTGAAAAGGGTTCACAAGGAGGAATGCTTGTCTCTATCTGGACTTTTAATTTTATGCTGTTACAGTTTTCTCTTGGTGAATCCTTGCAAATTGAGATAAGGAACTTTTAATGGATAAGATTTCAAAGTATTGCTTTTTTTTTCTTTGATTGGACACTTTTGGAAAAAAGATAGCCTCAATGATCCTATCTACCCATTATTGGTAATGGGTACCCTTTCCCTTGAGCCAGTCTATCTGCAGTGATCTAGATGGGGGAGGGAGATGCAATCTTGTGATTGTGAGTTACGTATTTTCTTTTCAGTGGTTTTTTTACCCTGAAGAAGCATTGTAAGGGTGACATTATTTGGGGAGCAGGTTGGATGGTTTTCAGAGTTGGGAAGTTGTTTTGGGGTAGGGTTGGAAAATTTAGCATATTTTTTGTCCTTTGTGGGTTTTTATTTCAAGGTATGAACATAGAGGTGAGTTAAACAATAGTAGAAATAATTTTTTCAGTACACAGATATGTATGTGTGTAGAGCAGCTTACTTACTGTTGTAACTGCTTTGGCTAAAAAATGTCAGAAGCAAGCTCAGCAATCTTTATTTTCTGATTTGTACCTTGAAACAATTTGGATTAATCTTAAAGAAATGCATTTCCTCCCCAAATGATAAGAAAACTCACATTGGGAATGGAAAACTATTTTCTATACTTTTCCAACTCTCTATATACTCCATCGTGTCAATCATTAGACAATCTTAAAGCAGTGATGATGATGTTTGGGGGCAAGACAAGCAAGAGGGCACAGTAGCAATAGGGATCTAAAGGGAGAGGAGGGCAAAAGATGAAATGAGCATCTTAATTGAGGATACAAACTGCCAATTTTTTTTACATTGTTTTGTATATGCATGTATGGAAAGGATGGAGCTTGTGTTGTTACTTTGTGAAAGGGCCTTGGTGGCTCAGGCTGTTAAATGCCTGCACTTAAGTTCCAGCTACCTACAATTACTGTAGGCTCGAATCCCACCAGGCTCAAGGTTGACTCAGCCTTCCATCCTCTCGGGGTAGGTAAATTGAGGACCCAAGATTGTTGGGGGCAATAAGCTGACTTTGTAAAAATGCCGCTTAGTAATAAGCAGGCATATACAATGGAATGAAGGCTATTGCTGAGCGCACTGGGTTGTATCCCAAAAAATTGTAAGCCGCCCTGAGTCTTCGGAAAAGGGCGGCATATAAATGTAATTAAAAAAAATGTTGTTTGTTCATTCTGATAAAACATTCAGATTCCATGGGCCACCTCTTTAGGGCAACTAGGAATAAAAGTGTGCATGGTATAAAAAGTGGATGGAATTCAATGTTCTCACCACCAACCCCACTACCTCCTGGCAGTTAAGGTAAGGCCACTTCATTGATTAGTCTTTAATTCAGCACAGCAAATATTTCTTTAAGCAACATACCGACTTATATGTAACGAAGTTTACCCTCATAGATTGTAGTACAGAACATTGACTAACGTGATTTTAAAACATGGACTAAATGTTAATGGTATGCAATTCATCAGATGACTAATGGCTTGCTAGAATATCAATCTATGACCCACTTGTGAACTTTGAAACTGGATCTTAATATTCTTAATCGATAAAGGAGAATATTTAATATATTTAATATTCTCCTTTATTGAATCTTAATCATTTTGCAAAATGAGATATTGGATTATAAGGACCCTGAATCTGAGCCGGCCAAGCTTGCTTAATGTTTCTATAAAAACATTTCTAGAGCTTTCAGAGCCGATTCTTTTTTCTTATCTTAAAGTGCATTAGCTGGATGATCACTCTTTACAAGACAAGACAACTAGGGTAGATAATTTTGTTTGCTATATACTCAAGAGAATTACTAGATAGACATTTGTAGAAATCATTCTCTACTATGAAAAGCCTCCCATTAATAAAGCTGTATGGGCTTTATGAATATATGGATTCTGATTGTCCCACCCATGAGCCCTATTAATGAGCACTTCTCCTATTGGTGAAGTTTCCATGAGGGTTGGGAAACTGAGAACAACACGTGTAAAAATTCCAAGCAGTTTTTTATTGCATGTTCTCCCATAGACAAAATCTTGTCGGACCAAAGCAGACTCTGCATAACTATCTGATAAATGCTGAGAAAAAATTGGGGAGGATCCCTCCTGTGTAACTTTCCGCATAGCAAAGGTTCAGGGTTGATGCTTCTCTTTACTTCTTCCTCTTGTATCTCAGCGCCAGATTCCACCACAGTTAAGATGGTTCCATCTGCTACAATGTACAGTAGAATCTCTGGTCACGACCATAATTCTTTTAATAACTTTGGTGATTTCTTCGTCTTCTAATGTTTTGCCTTCAGGAATTTCTGAGTCAGGGGTCGTGTTTGATCGCCACCCGAGTATGTGTTGTGACCAGGTTCAAAAATTTTGTGAATTTTTTGGTCAGAACCTGATTTGGTTGTGGTCAGAAGCATTCTTGACCAGGGGGTCTACTGTACTAGAAGTTGTTGTGTCTAAAAATATGTATATTTTTAATAAAAATTCTGAAATGAAAACAATTGAATAGTCACAATACAATAATGTCCATATTGTATTAATGGTTTCTAGTTGAAGTGTAGTACCTTCTTAGGTAGCAAACAACAATGTTGATTACTTTCCCAATATTTTGCTTCACTTCATGAAAAAGCTACATTTTCATCCCCATTAAAAGTCTTTGAGAGACTCCCAAGGTCAGCAACCAAATAGTAGCACTCATCCAATTTGATCTGAGCTTTTGGAAGTCTATTGAAAAATACTGTAGGACATCAGTAATATTTTGAAAAATGTCTTTAATGTGAACAGGGAAAAGAGCTGTGAAAGAGTTAAGCAAGAAGACACAAATATTTTTGGATGCTCAGAACGTACCTATATGGATTTGTAAATATTTCCACGTGATTTTGTAATTTTTATCTTCCTTGGCACTAATTTTAGGAATTAAAGTTGGTGTAGTGTTTCATTTTTTGCCTATTACTGAAAATGAGAAGTGAAATGGATGTTCGCTCCACAATGTTAGAAGCACTTTTGTTAAGGAATTATGTTTGGTCACGGCAAGAAGCAGAGTGCAATGAATAAAGCCTACAGTGTAATTTCACTTCTTCTCCACACTGTTCAAACTCTGCCAGAGTTCCATATATTATGTAGAACTGGAATAAAGCACATCAAGAAGGTTAGCCAGAAATGCTCTATACTTTTTTGGGTTAGAATAATTTGTTATCTTTGCTTAGCTCTCTTTGTAGACATGTAATATTCAAGCTGCAGAAATACCAAGGTGTTTGTGTAAATGTCAGGATATGAAAGATTAAGAAGGCGTAGCGCTGCGGCACGATCAGAATGAAAATGAAAAGCAAATAAATTAAAACCAGCTTGTAAAACACATGAGAAATTATATTACATTTCCCCTTTCTGATAGTGTTCTAAGAATTATTGTTTGATAAAGTTTATGCTGCAACTTGTTCATACCTTTTTCTTGAATCTTGAGACTGCCATTCTAACCAAAGAGAAAAACCTACAGGATACTCTTAATATTCTCTTAGTTCCGAGAAATTATTCCTACAACTGCATTGATAGTCTAGTTCTGCTTTGTCAGGAAAATCTGTCCCAGAGAACAAGATAGCATTTCTTGTTCCAGATACTGTTTTCAAAGAAAAAAGTCAAAATTCAGATTGGTACTTACCAAAAGAGACATTCCCAATACAGTTCTCTGCTTATTTTTTAAGAGGTAAGCCTCTCTAATGCAACATGGTTTAGACCTCAACAGAAGCCAGAGATTTGGTTTAAACATCACTTAAAACCCAAAGTGAACAAATGATATCATGGTTTAGTGCTATTAATTGACTCCAGTGTTGCAGGACCTGGCATGCCAGGGGAAGTTGCCATTCAACCAGCATACCCCTGATGTGAGGTGAATCAATACTCCTGCTCAAAGCAGGCATATTTGGAAGCTAAAGATAACTGATGCCATCAATGTTTTTTTTCCTTGTAACATTTCTCTTTATTATTTTGTTTGTTTTTCTTTTACAAAAACTTTTAAAAGTCTCTTTAACGTTTCATTTCAGGCTTGGCCTTAGTGTAGAGCTTATGTATATATACAGTATATACCTGTATGCATGTATATGTATTCTTTTCCATTTTTTTTGTTTTTCTTGTTTTGTTTTACTTAATTAATAAGAAAAATTGTGATAACTGATCGTATTCCTCATGTTGGAAATGTGGAAAAATCCATTCTCTTGGGCAAAATATGGCAGTCCAATGGAATATAAGTTTATTCCTCCCTCCCCCCTCTTATTTTAATCTCTTCAGTTTTTCTTGGGTTTCACTTTCCACAATCCTCATTAGACGAGGCATTGGCTCTTCTAGTAAACGAGAGCTGGCATTTACATTTGTAGGTGTACATATAGATACTATCCTTTAATTGGAATTAAAATCCATTGCAACCACTTTGATTAATCATTGCAACCCCTTTTTTATTTTTAACACATACATTATCCTATCAAGCTAACAATACAAACTATGTGCCTGTGTATATCTCTCCAACACAAGGTTTTTCTCTATTCTATTGCTTTCCTGATTTTGGGATAAAGACTCTTGTTATTCGCAGATAGTTGGGTTAAAGGCATTTTGAAAATTGCAGTTCAACATATTTGGGTGAGGTTCATCTTGGCTGTTATAAATTCACCCAGAACAATTTTCCTAGTTACACAACATTTTGCTTCTAAAAACGTTAATGCAGTTCTTCACTGGAGGGATATTTGCCCTTCTACTATTCACATAGATCCAATCCTCCTGAATAAATCCCTAAATTTTAACTGAGCCAAAATTAAATTTTGTATACTCTGACACAAGGTTTTTCTCTATTCTACTGCTTTCCCAATTTTGGGATAGAGACTCTGCTATTCACAGATAGTTGGGTTAAAGGCATTTTGAGAAAAGCAGTACATCAATCTTGACACCATGTTAGGAATAAAATGGCTTAATGTAAAATAACATAATTTCTGGCCATTTTGAGCGGGACTGATTTGGTTTAGAATCTAACATTATATAGAGGACGACAGAATTCTATCCCTGAATTATAGTGTATTTCAAAAGTAACATGAACATTCCTAGTAATGTCCTTGTTTGGCATTGTGTCTGCTTTTCTGTTTAGACTTTCATTGATTTGCCAAAAAGAAAAAAGAAAATTAAAGCACTGTTTGCTTTGAAACCCATTACTAGCGCATGAACAACTATCATTGTAAATATCTCCTGGTCCTTTGCATATGTTTAGTTCTGAAGGGCAAAGTATGATTCAGTGCCCAAGTGGCTTGCAGATACTATAGTACCTAATGGAAACACTTCAAAGCAGTTGCATCATTTTCTGGGCTCATGCCACTGTCTCTCATAACAGGTGCACAAATCTTGAAAAGACATATTGAGGTGGTACAAATGCACCAAATCATGTTTACCCTTCAAATCTGGTTGCATAGCTCAAATATCTATATTTTGGATTTAAGTGGTTAAGGCTAGAAACCAGGAGAATGAGTTCTAGTCTTGCCTTAGGCATAAAAAAACCAGCTAGCTGATTTTGGGCCAGTCACTCTTTCTCAGCCCAACTCATCTGATGGGGTGGGGAAATAGGAGGAGGAAAGAATAGTTGTATGTTCGCTGCCTTGATTTATTTAACAAACCCTACTTGTTACATAGTTTTTGAGATGCTTGTTTTATTAAGTGGATTCCTTAGCATATGGGAGCTTCAACTGATAAAACATAAAAAGAGGTATTGAATAGCAATTTTTATTGCCATCTTTTAAGTATGAAATTTTGGGAGGTCATGACCTTCAAATGGAGCCTATAGCACAGATCACTAGACTTGGTAACATTTCCTTGAGAATAATCGTTGAAGTCTACATCTAGTGAAGAGTAGGTTGAAGCAGTTACTCCTTTATTCTGCTGTCCTTTGTTTCTTATCACTCCTTCTCCCAATATATTTCTTTTACTCTTGCTAGAAAGCTGCTAGAAGAGGACAAAATTATCATGATATTCATGAATATCATGATCTTCCACTTACATGGCCAATTTGAATAGGGATTTTTAAAACTAGGACTAGGATCAAAGATGTTGCCCATGCTGTTATACAAATCCATGAAATGATCACGCTATAGCAGCAGCAGGTCAATGAGGGAGATTTTCAGTTATAACATAAACTGGGTATTAGAAATTCCTACAGAATTTTCAAAGTGCCATTAGGAAGCAAGATTCTGCCCTCAAAATTTGCAGCAGAAATCAATGAACTTGCTTTGAAGGACTTCCTGTTTTCTTTCAATTCCGGTTGGTTTTTATGTTTCTATTCCCCTCCTTCCATCTCCATGAGCTTGTTCATTGTATATTTAGTTATCAATGAAGAACGGCACTTCCTTTAGAGCAGGGATGTCAAACTCATGGGCCAGATGCATCACTCGCTGGCCACCCCTACCCCCGGTTTAGCGAAGGGGCGGAAAGTCTCGATATGACACCTGACGAAATGTGATACGAGTTTGATACCCCTGCTTTAGAGTGTTAGATTTCCATTCTGTCTTTTCTCCAGGAGCATCTTTGGGTGCAATACTTTCTTTGCCAGTTTTTCTTATAACAAAACCCCTACAAGATGGCTGAGGTTTAGAGAAAGTGCCTGGTCCAAGTGGCCCTGGTAGCTGAGTACCTGAAAAAGTCTTAAATCCATATCTCTCCAACTGATATCCAACTATATAAAACCACAACATTATGTTATGCAATCAATTAAGGCAAAAGCAATGAGGAAGCAAACTAAATTAACAGCTTTGGCCAATTGATTACTGTCTGTAATATAAAGTTGGCCATTCTCTTTGTGCCTGAGTTCTAAGGAATAAATCATTGTCTTGCACATTGGTGAAGAACAGTATAGGGAAACTTATGAAAGATCCCAACTTTCTTTTATACATGATACATACAGGAAGAACAAATTAAAAATGTAGTTCCCCTGGGCTGTTGTACTAATGTTTTACAAACCAAGGAAAAATCACATGAGTACGTTTTTTTTCCTCTTTTTTTTCCAAAGGTGCTTCAAAATTGCAAATTCAGCAGATGCTGCCTGATTCTGTTTATGGGGCTTAATTTGAGAAGGCTGTCATCCTACCCTTTTTTCAAAGAATGATTTGTTGGTCTCACATCAGAAGAGACATGTCTTTGATTGCCCTGTGCAGAAAAAGAAAAACCAGTTATCTAGTCAGCCTATCAGGAAGGCAAAGGCTTCCTTAAATAACTTTTATCTGTAAAAAAGAGGGATGAGAAGTAGCTATTCCTATTCTGTTAAATTGGGATGTTTTTGTTTAATTTTCTGGACGAAATTCCCAGTTTTATCCTGGGCTACCATGACTGGTCTGTAAAAATATTCAGGTGATGGCAAGACAGCAGCCAAGAGGTAGAATTTTCTCTTTTTTATCATCTAGTGATTGTCAGTTTTGTACTCCTGGTCTTTATAATATTTATTAAGTATCATAATGGGAAAATGAGCCACATTTAATATATAGCAAAACTCACTTCTGAGAAGGCATGCAAGAGAAACTGATATCTTCTTTTAGATGGAACTGCTGTTCTTTTCTTTTTCCTCCTCTGTTGATATTAACTCTGGGCCATTGAAGTGTGTCCGTCATTCCCAGATTTGGGCTGTACAAGTTTCTCAACCCCTCGCGAGAATATAATGAAGACCATATCAAAGAAAGCGTGGTTTGGATGTCTTGTTTGATTGGGCCTAAAGAATGGTGATTGCTTTGTGGCTTGAGAAGTAGAATACTTGCAACTGGATCAGTGAGACAGAGAAATAAGTGTACATATTTTTTAACTGCATGATGTGCTTTGCAAGGCATTTAATAACCATGTCCTACCCTCCAATTCTGGAGCATTGACAAATGTGCCACAAGCACTGAATAAGCCAGCTGCCTTTTCTCTTTTGTGGTTTTTTTTCAGGCTAGCTTAAACCTAACTCCGGAGAATTTAGAATAGGAAAACAGAACAAGAAGAATGAGCTGTCCCCTTCATTAGCACTATAGCTTTACTGGCATATACCTTTGACTCTAATCCCAAACATCCCAAATTCTGCCTTGGTTGCATTTAGTTTTATAATTTAGGCTGGTTGGAAGGTTGTCCATGGAAAATCTTTCAAATGTAAACTTCACAAATGAAGTGCCAATTTAAAAATATTTCTTTTTCAAGGACTAATTATAGATTTGAGAAAATTATATCAGGGCAAAAGACCTCTGGAAAGATTTTTTTTGTTGGCACTGAAGCTCTAAACTCGACTTTGACACAACAGATGTCCTCTGCATGCTGTGGTTTGTAACTCCCAGTATTAAAATGAATAAAAGTCTCATCTGTTTTATACCCAGCAACATCTTACAACTTCCAAATCTCCCATGGCAGGGGTGAACACTGCCAAGTTCACCAGCCATCTAAAAATACTGGCTGTTCCCTTTCAGAGGAAAGAGTCTGTAACAAGGACATTTGGGATATTAACCAAGGCCATCCAACATGCCTGGGCCCTTGATTTCTCATTCCAGGCTTCCCTTTAGGTTGTTGGCCTACACTTCTCTTAGAAGACATTTTGAGAAAACCGGCAAGAGCATTTCCACATTTTCTCAAACATTATCAAAATTCGGGGGTTCCTGGGAAAAGTTATAGCTAGACTCTCCTCCTCTCTTAGTGCTCACATCACCCCTTCAAAATTCAGTGAGATTTGGAGCATCATTTTTGGTGCCTCATTATCAGATGACATCAGTAGAGAACATCAGCATACACGCACCTCTATACAACACTCAAGAAGTTGCACCATTATGGTTAGCTTGAAAAATGGCAAGCAATGAACAGGTAGATTATAAATCCTAATTACGACTGAGGCAAAAGCTGCCAGGCCAAAATGCTGATATTCAGTTACTCTGAAGGTCCACATCCCATCACAAACTTAAATGGTTGGTGAAATATAGAAAATATATTGCTAGTAGGCTGCAGACAAATGTGTAGCATTGAAGGCAGAATATTTAGATTTAACTGTCTCCTCAAAAATATATATGTGCATATATATATATATATATTAAATGTCAGCTGGCTTCTCAGTTGTACAAAGCAGAACCTGGAGTGCAAGTGAACAAAATTTACTAGCAATGCTTTTCTCTCATGGCTAACACATTCTAATTCATCACTGTGCCTTTCTTAAAACAAACCAATGATCATTCTAGTAGACTTTGACCACGTTCCTGTCTCAAGTTGTTTTAAATGGTGTTTGAGTTAAGGAGGGAGGGATATGGGGGTCTAAGAACAATTAGGAGTAAGAACAAATATTTAAGCAGTTGTATTTTTGCATAAAGCTTAGAATGTGTTATGTCAATTTGCACAAGACTGTCTTGTCCTGTTTAAGCAGTCAGGCATTCTTTCGTTTGTTTCAAACATTATAGAATTTTAGATAAATCTGAGAAAATGTGGTTTTATGATGCTGATTTTTTAAAAAAATACTTTGGTATTTCTGAAGCAAATGTATTTATTTATGTGTATAACTAATTTGGTATTTTCACATAATTTACATTGTGTATGTTGTAGAGATTACAGTATATGTCAATACAGAAAATCTGTGCAGAAAAAATTAAAACTTGAATTTGTTTCAAAGGATGGTGGTATTTTTTCAAACAGCCATATCCATCACATTTGTCTCTCTTCTTTAGAACGTAAATTAAAATCATTTACTTTTCTAAGAAAAACTGTCTCAACTGTAATCTTGGCATTTCCTGTTTCTACTGAGGATTCTAACAAATGCCAACCTCCTTCAGTTGAATTTTTGTGATCGGTCCAACTGAATTATATAAAATATTTGTGAAATCCTGCCTGTCATTCTTTTAAAGCATGAAATGGGAAAATGTTACATTGCAGCCATTAGAAAAGTGGAAACTGATTCTATTTGTACACAGAAACACAAAGCAAAAAATGTGCTGGAATGCTTTCTTAAGATTTATCCCTATAGATAAAAATATGTTTAGAAGTATAATACAACATTTCTACAACAAGTAGTCCTCGACTTACAACAATTTGTTTAGTGATCACTTGAAGTTACAAAGGCACTGAAAAAAGTGAGTTATTATTGTTTTTCACACTTATGAACATCGCAGCATCCCCATGTGATCAACATTCAGACAATTGGCAACTGACTCATTTATGACTGTTGCAGTGTTCTGAAGTCATGTGATCACCTTTTACAATCTTCTGATAAGCAAAGGCAATGGGGCAGCCAGATTGACTTAAAACCATGTTACCAGCTTAACAACTGCAGTGATTCACTTAACAACTGTAGCAAGAAAGGTTGTAAAATGTGGCAAAACTCATTTAACAAACATCTCACTTAGCAACAGAAATATTGGGCTCCATTATGCTTGTAAGTCAGAGATTACCTGTACTATTTTTATTATTTTTTCAAGGGGGCCAACATGACCCATGAAATTATGGTGAATGGGAGGACTTTAGAAAACTAGCCTTTCTTAAGTTTTCAATGATTAATCTCTTTATAACTCAAGTAGAAACTGACCCAATCTGATGCTGTTTATGTGTTGGGATTATAGTTCCCACCATGTCTAGCCAATAGAAATGCTAGTTGGGACACATTGGGAGACATCAGGTTGTGAGAAAGGGTTAAGTCATTGTAAAACATTTATCAGTGATCATAAAGAACTTCTACCTACAAAAAGTAAATATATTCTTCTAATAAGTAAGTTCTCCTTTCCTTTCTAGCTGAACATTACCAGAAAGAGAAGAAATAACAAAAACCGAAGGCAATTTCTTTAAGCTTCCCAACAGTGCATTGGCATAATTTCTGAAAGCTTCAATCCAAATATTACATCTGGAATTAGTTACAATGGTTCTGCATGAATGTCCATCAGAATAAGTCCACCCCTACTATCCATTTCAAAGGGATTTCTTCCCAAGTAACTAGCCAAGGTTGCAGGTGATATGTAATTACCTGGACCAAATTCATGCAATTTGATGAGCCTTGCTTTGCCTAATATTGCTTGGCTCAGTCTTTCCCATTCTTATTTGAAAACCGAGAGAGATATTTATGCTGGACAAAGCAGACGTATGGCATATTTGGTGCTCTCTGAGCTCGATAGTTTGCCTGAAGGTGTTTTATAACCTGACTAGGTAACATCATCAGGGCACTGAAATGTCTGCAAGCAAACAATCAAGCTCAGAGAGCACCAAGGACCCTACAGTTGAACCCTGAGCTACAAATGTTCTGTTCTAAAGCAGATATAATGTGACCCTTCCTACTTACATATTCTTTTGAAGGCAAAATTAAAATACTAATTATAATTTACGATACTAATTATAATTTTAACATGTAGGATGTTTCTGCACATAATTTATAGCATCTTGTAGGATCATTTGATTACTCTTATGTCAAAATGGTAGTAATGTAGGCAGGCTTTATATCACTGATAGTAGCTGAGTGATGCTGGGCAAATATAAGTCACTAGTGTGGAAATCATCAAATGAAAATAGTGTTTTGGTATAGATCAAGCTACTAATGCTCTGTAAATATACAATGATGTTTAGTTTATCCATCATCTAGTTTTACCCTGAATATCAACTATAAGCCCCTCATTTCACAGTGCTGCTACAGAACTGATACAAGTTCTGTATCAGTTTTTTTTTTTTTGTGCAAAACTTATTCTGACTTCGTTTCATCTAGATTATAGCCCAACACACTCAGGCTGAAGTGTAATTTGACAAAATGTGATAGAAACTATCAGTGTAAAAGCAAGATAGCAAACAAAAAGCTACAGGTGAGATGAACAAGATTGCTTGTTTCTTTTAAAAAATATGTTAGCAATCTTTGCCAAAATGACACCACCTGGTCTTTTTTAATTAGAGAAAAAGATACTTAGATCTCCCCAATCTGTGTCACCGCATGGGGAAAAATTCCTGTCACTTCACATCCAGTGGCAATTCATCAAACTGCCAGGAAGCAATAGAAATTGCAACCCAGTACATCTTGCAGGTCCCAACTGGGAATGACTGAAGCAACCAATCAATTATGGAGAATTCTGGCTATCAGGCAAGATTATCAACGTATATTTTTTGGGATGGGGCAACACGGAAGTACTAGGAATGTATAAATCGACCTTGAACCAATTCAAATTTTGTAACCTTTGAAAAATATGCACCTCTTGTACTTAGACTTCCAAACCAATTGGGAAAATCAGTCAATTTAGACTTTCAATTCTATTAGGAAATAAAATGCACAAAAACTTGACAAATTTCCAAATTAGGATTTATTCTTTCCAGATAGATTCACAAGCATCCAATATCGATGTGCAATGCTTCAAATTTGACCCACAAGTGTTTTTGAATCCACAGAAGCCTGAATGCAAACCTGAATGTCTGTTTGCAAGCTTGTTTAGGAAGCAGTCACATTTGTTCCCAGGATTGCATGATTGCAGCTGCATGGGCCTATAAAAATGAAACCATTTTAACGAGTCACAGGATGGTGTTATACTCTTGTGTGTGATCCAACAAATTTCTTCTTATTCAAATCTAGATCACTGGACAATCTTAACATCCAATAAAATTTGATATTTCACATCCCTTCAGAGATTCAGTTTGGAAATTTGAATCAAACCACTACATCAACCAAATAGCCTATGAAATATCTTTTGCATGCTGTAATTTCTTCATTTGAAGATATGAAAGGTTTTCTCTCTTAGCAAAATGAGCAAAGAAATCTATCTAAACTGTATTTCTTATATAATGATTAAATATATTAATCGTTTGCTGCCCTTAGACGTTACTAAAAAATGAACCACGTCAGTTTATGTAGGACATGTTTTGCTCTTATTACATAAGTACACTGAGAAAAAAATGAGGACATCCCCTTTCCTAGGATTGCTTTTTGCACTTTTTACAGGGCTAGGTAATGCAGTGAATCTAGGCTACAGTCTTGAAGACAAAAGCTGAAGAAAAGTGCATAGAAAAACTATGTAAAATTACTTTGTTTTCAAAATCTTTGGAGGCCATAGCAAGGGAGACAATTAATACTGTTGCAAGATTTCAACTGGGCACACAACAGAAGTTAAGCTTGGTCCTAAAAGCAAAGATCACAGTCTGTGCAAGTGACACGTTTGTACACAATCCTCAGTGTCCTAGCAACTCGGTGCCTTTTGTGTTTCTCTTTCTTAGGATACCAATTTCATCAGGATCCTCATCGCTTTGCTCTGTAGATACCATATTTCCATAATCGCAATCCAACAGCAGCTCTCCTTTAACTACTTCTTCTGTTTCACTGCAGCTATCAAAGAAGAATCCTGCATTTTCTGCTAGAACAGCAGGATCATCCTCTTCATAGTGGCAACAGTAGCACTCAAAGTTATGGCCAGTCCCACTCTGAGCGCTGAATGTGGTCTGCTGGTCCTTCTCAGATCCTGCTGCAGAGCCATTGTTCACTATGGCAAGAGCAGACAAAAGAGTTTCACTATATAAACAGTCCTCATTCTCCAGAAACTCCATTCGCTCAGCTATCTCTTCAGCAGAAGGCTGGCTTGGATCTGGGCAATCTACCAGAATTGTGTCCTGTCTGTGCCTGAAGCAATCAGAATTATCATAAACAGGAAAGGTCTCTTCTGGATAACCTTAAGACATAAAATAAACTGGTCTTAGATTATACAGTGAATCCAAACACCTTATTCCTAATATTATCAGAATTTCTGATAAAAGTTTCCAGACTTTGGGAATTTGGGGAAGCCGTGTGGTAAAGGCATTTAACTAATTAACCTCACATTAATTGTGGTCACACTTTCTTTCAAGCCAGTGTTGCTGGAATTCTAAATTAACACAGTTTACTTGGAGTCAGGAGGGCCAGTTTGGTTAGTGGGTTAAGGCACAGGCTCAAAACTTGGATACCCTGAATTCCAGTCCCACCTTGAACATATGGGTGACCTTATGCCAGTCACTCTCTCTCAGCCCTAAGAAGCAGGCAATGGAAACCACTTCTGAAAAACCTTGCCAAGAAAATTTCAGAGACTAGCCCAGGTAGTTGCCATGAGTGTAAAACTGACTCGAAGGCATACAAAACCTGTGGAGACGTGCAGTGTGGTACCTCCAAACACCTGACTTTGTACCTTGCCCTTTTCACTATAAAGGGAATAAAAGGTAAGATATAAAGCTGAGCAGGCTTCACTCTAACCTTCCCAGTCTTGCATATAAGGAGCCTCTTCTGCTTCTTTCTCTGGGGAGATGCTGTCAATGAGTTTGCCTTCTTTCATGACTTTAGTAATTTCCCGGAGTTGTTGAAGAAGCCTTTTCTCCTGATCAGTTGTGACATTTGGGGACCTGCTGTGGAATAGGAATTAACACACACCCAGTAACAGTGTCTGGCAATATTTACACACATTTTTAATGGAATGGTTCTAGTGAGGCTTCCCCGGGATTTAAAAAAAAACAAATTCCATAAGTCTTTGGGGGCAATTCCAATACCAAAGGGAAAAAAATGAGTGTTCACTACAAATGCATTCTTGGGAGAAGAAATGATTTATGGGGGAAAATGTGTGAGATTACATAGTGACAGGTTTTTTTTAATTACATTTATATGCTGCCCTTCTCCGAAGACTCAGGGTGGCTTACAATTTTTGGAGCACAACCCAATGCGTTCAGCAATAGCCTCATTCCATTGTATATGCCTGCTTATTACTAAGCGGCATTTTTACAAAGTCAGCTTATTGCCCCCAACAATCTTGGGTCCTCAATTTACCTACCCCGAGAGGATGGAAGGCTGAGTCAACCTTGAGCCTGGTGGGATTCAAGCCTGCAATAATTGCAGGCAGCTGGGACTTAAGTCCTAGGCATTAACAGCCTGCACCACCAAGGCTCTTTTTAAATGCTCTCATAGGAAGGGGACTGCAAACACCGATGCCTTGGTGTAACATCTAGCATGTCATGCGACTGCTTGAATCAAAGTAGAAGGTAAGTCACAGTTTCCCAGATTCAGATGCCAGAGAAAACTGACTGGTTTTAGACCAGAGGCAGAAGCTTCTGTTTTTTGTCTTATAGTATGTGAAATTGAGTTGGAGAGAGGATGGCCCAACCTTCTCCGTAGCTTATTTTGAAACAGGAAATCTTGGTTGGTTAGTTTAAATTGACCTCCAGAAATATATTTTAGCCACAGTGTAGTCTAATTTTAAGGAGCAAAATAAATGTTACTCAAACTTTGATGTGATACAGATAACATTTCAATTGTTCTATATTCAGCCCACATATAATTATTATAATGACCAACATGCAAAGTAACTATATTGATGATCATTTAAATATTTCCTATCCTCTGAAATCAGAGACTCTGGCTTCTTATATTGCTAAATATCCTAAATCAGAATTAGGATGAAATCTGAGCATCCCAGCAAACAAGGCCAATAGGAAGAAGTGGTGGGACCTGCAGTAAAGTAATATCTGAAGGGTCACACTTTGGTTCCCACCTGTATTACTAGTGCAAGGAATGGTCTCCGCTACCTTTCTGTCAACACAATTCCAGTGAAAGAGTTGACAGTTGAGAGAAACAATGAAACTGAAAAAGAACAGGGTTCTAAGAAGCACTGACTTAAAAAATCTCCCAAATATTTTACTGAGTATCTATTTTTCCTTTGCAGTATTTAGTGACTCACAGTATTGCGAAAGAAAATAATGGTGCTAAACAATTATATAATAGGCCTAAAGGCATTAGCTATTGGGAAATAAATGGAAAGAGGGACTTTTTAGATATGTTCATCTCGAGTGACCTACATTTTTTTAATCATCATTTTCTCCTGTGCTAATATCATAGAAAGAAGAAAGCATTCAGAATGCTTATCCAAATTTCTTTCAAGGAAAAAAAAAGCATCACCATGCTATATAATGGGATAGGGTACACAGGAAAATGCTGCTCGGGTAAAGAATTCAAACTCAAATTGTGATAGTCAAGAGTGACCAACAGACCCAAAGAGCTATGCGGCCTGCTGGGATAACTGCTGTCCTCCCAACTGATTATCCCCCATCACAAATGGCAGAGCTGTTCTTAAAAATGGCTACATGGCACTTGTTTCTGAAAGGAAATGGAATAATAAGCTGTAAGGTTTGCTTCATTTTGAATATTAGTTTCACTATTTCGTCTAGAAAGGGAATGGCATAAATAAATCTGTTTCAAGACACTGTAACTTGGGGTGTGGCATTTGGCCAGACTGATAGAAAAGATTTAGAAAAAGAGTAATTTTGACTGCTCAAGATAGCCTCCCCTTCAACTCCTTTCTGACCAAGCCAAAAAATTGAGTAATTCTATCCCTTTTTTTGTTATCGCTGACCATTTTGCATAGTCACTGGATTGACAAATTGTATGTTGTCTTCTTACCCGTTTCACCTTGGAATGTATTTGAAGCAGCTCATTTTGTCGTTGGCATCCTTCCTTTGCCTCAAGGGCATTTTGAATTTTGCTTTCTCTGTTAGAATTTCTATAAATCTGGTCCACCTGACTTGTTGTAATCTTCCCTGATGGATTGTCCCTCTTTTCATCTCTTATATATGCCTGTAAGCTTCCCCAACTATTTGTCCAGTCTTATTGTGTTTTTTTTAATTGCCTCTCTTTAAAAAACCACTTTGGGATTGTTTGCACTTGCATTTTTACTTTTAAAGAATTCCCTCTACTGTAATTTTGCTTCTTTTTCGTTAGCTTCTCCTGCCATGGAATCCTACTCTAAGTTTATTAAAATTGAAAACTAATTGCATTACAGCACATCAAGCATTAGCTTGTCTTAATACCAAATTTCCAACAATTATCTGTCTGCTTTCCTCCAAAAATCCCCACTGTATCTTCCACATCGGTTCAGATTAAGTCAGAGATAGCTGATCCTCCATCCTCTGAAAGGAGAGAGCAGGACCACAAATTTAACATTTGAAAACGTGAATTGGCCTGTTCTGGATATAAGTATTAAAACTGAGGTTTCAACAAAGAACAATACCTTTCACAGTTGGGTCCCACTCTGTTGATTATTTTTTCCATGGCTTGTTCAGTCTCTCTCAGTTTATCTTGAAGCTGAGCAAGTTCATAGTCAGCTGTAATATAAAAACAGTTCCAGGAGGTGTCAGTAGCTGCAGCTGAAACAATTCAGTCCATTAAACAAGCATGGATTGTCTTAAATGTAGATCAAGAAAAAAAATGGAATTTGTTCTAAACCGTGAATGCTAGTAAGCAGACCTATCTTTTATTCTTTCCAAACAGAAAAAGAGGGAGAGAGGATTATCCTTAAAGCCAGAAGCAGCATATCTGATGCATTCAATTTCTCTTCACTGCCTGATTTTTATTGCCCAAAGAAAGGCAAGGCTGCATCATGGTTAGAAACGTAATCTAGTGACACAGATAATATTCAGCAAAAGAAGAACATTAATGATTATTTTGGATGAAAAGGAGAAAAATGGTTACAGCCTGTCTCAAGAACAGATCTCACTGGTTGGGGTAAAATGTATTTTAAAACACATGTATCTAGAATTGTGTGAATCAAGAATAGAAGTACAGGAAAAATGGTTTCTACTATGCTTCAGGAAGCAAAGGACATTTCTACTGGTATGTAGAAGAGTTCAGACATATTCAGCACATATATATGTAGCCTTTATTTAGTGAGTGCCTTGGATAGTGATCATTTGCAATGACAATGGTAATAAAAAAACTAACTGTGGTTGGCTTCCCATTTGAGACTTGTGGAATGCTGGGATTGTCTTGGATTCATAGCTTGCAGGTGGAAGCTGTGGACAACAAGGCCTCTGTACTGATTCATGATATGTACCTGTAATAGCTGGTTTGTTTTTGTTTTTGTTTTACTAGGAGGCTCTTATTCATGTTTTACTCACCTCCTGAGTGGATTATTGAAATATTCTGTTCACAGGGCTGTTTTGAAGACCACTCAGAAACTGTAGCTGGTTCATATATAATGGTGTGGAAAGTAATGGGCATGCCTTGGTCAGCTCATGTGACACCACTGCTCTGCAAGTGGTGGTACTGGTTGTCAGTTGGCCTTCAGTTGCAATTTAAGGTGCTGATTATACAGCCCTTCTTGGCATGGAACAGGGTTATCTGAGGGACGACTTGTCCCCAATTACAACAGCCCACCTTGATCTGGAAGAAGACATGTTGTGCATATGATCTGCCTTTATACCTGTTCTGACCGAAGCCTCATTCAAATCAAATAAACACAAAGTATATATAAAAGCAAACCTTTTTAATGTGTCTCTGTGAATTCTGTTCATTCACAGCAAAGAGTCATTAAAACTAATTGTCCTAGATAAGAGCAAGCCCTTTCAAGGTTGTGAAAGGCTGCCAAGAACACAAGATTAATTGCAGGGAAATATCCAAAACCAAAAGTCTCCAAAAACAAACCAGAATAGACAGGACTTCCACAAGAACTTGGAGTTGAAAGAACTTCATTGCTTCCTGCACAGAACCCAACCCCTGATGGCTGGCTTTTATCCCTTATGGGAGGGGCCATCACCTTCTAGCCTTACTCCCGAGTTGCCCGTGCTGCTGCAGCTGCTCTTTCCTTCGAGCAGCCCTGCACACATGCACACTGGGCACAGGCTCCTTGGGGTCCTCTGCATCACTGCTGCCAGACTCCACAGGCTCCGAATGCAGCACCCCACTCTCCGATAGTCCTGGCCCCATCCCTGCATCACAGGCAAGCCCCTCATCCGAGTCCTTGCTCTCAGAGACCTCAGCCATCCACACCTGCTACCGGTGAACCACAACAATATCTGTCTGTCTGTCTGTCTGTCTGTCTGTCTGTCTGTCTGTGTGTTCCATCCATGTGTCTCCGCTCTCTCATATATACCACATACATATCATCCATATATATCATATGTGCCTCTATGATGCTTCCCTATTATTCTCTTGTTGTGTAAGGTGAGCCAGCACCTACACAGGTTGGGCAATTGCAACATTAAATCTCATCCAATCTAGATTTCAGGGTGTCACACACTTCTCCCTGGAGAACTAAGCTGAAGACACCAGCCTGAAGATGACGGATGAGATTTCGTCGAAACGTTGCCAAGGTATTCTCAATCATACACGGACAAGACCCGAATACACCAAGACCTACATATATATATATATATATATATATATATATATATATATATATATATATATATACACACACACACACACACACACATACACACACACACACACAAATATTTTCCTGTTGTATTGACTATTAGCATAGTAAGCCTCTTAGGTTCTTCTGGAGTTAGGTGGTCCTTTAAGCCACATAGATAAACAAATTCTCTCTCTAACTTGAAATAGTACTTACTGATCTTCCGGTTTTTATTTCCAGGTGTTGAAGGAGGACATTTATGCTCGGCTGTTGAAACCATCCCCTTAGAAGAAAGCTATTAATTGGAAGAAAAGTTACTAATGTAGAAGTAGTGAGAATAATATCTTTAAAAAGCCTCAAATGAGAAAAAGGGCAGTTCAACCATAATTGGAAATCATAACTTTAATTATATCGATGTGTTACTGATATTGTAAGTCTTGGGTTTAGTAACTCCATTTCCATCCTCTTTCATACACCAAGAAAAGTAAAAAAAAGTCTTCCAGCTTTAAATGACCAAATTGAAGAATCTCTGGCTTAAACTTACAAATTAACAAATATATTAGCCTTGAAAATCATGGTTTGATCCTAGTTTAAAATCACACTCCAAAAACTTGGTAAAGGAAAAGATATTTCCATTGTTGGATTGTCCTTTCTGATTAGGCAATATTGGATGCCATCCTTAAAATGAACAGTTTCAAACTCCATTAAAAAATGGGCAAACATTGACAAAACTTGACAGAAACCACTTAAATTCTATTGTCAAAATGCTTTATGCAAAGAATACAGAGAGAAATGGGTGGGGAACCTCTGGATTTTCTGATATTTGTCCCAATCTTTGGAACATTTCTAAGGATAGGATCAATTTCAACTTAAAATCCTTACTTATTTATTTTCCTTTAAATGGGAGAGAATATCTGGCAGTTCAAAGCCTGAGCTCTGAACATCAGAATCTTTCACATGACCCTGTGCTGGCTGGTTAACTGCTCTTAAATAGTACCAATTAGGTCCCACAATGACAGAAGCAAAAGCAATTTATGGACTGTATCTGTCTGTTGCTCAGCCATTTCTTCTATAATTTTCTGCAGGTTAGAAATAAATATTGTTTGTACCATAAAGATTCCTGTAAAGTGACCTCAAGACTCATGATTTACAACATATTTTCTTGATACAAGAGTAATTTTAAAGGTGAAGCAGAGGTGGTATTTGGCAGGTTCTGACCAGTTCTGGAGAACTGGTAGCAGAAATTTTGAGTAGTTCGGAGAACCTGCAAATACCACCTCTGACTGGCCCCGCCTCATCTATTCTCTGTCTCCCAAGTCCCAGTTGATCAGCTGGGTCTTCTTTTGTTGCCCTGCACAGGAGAACGGAGCTGGAAAACAGGTTAGTGGGGTGGGGAGGAAATGGGATTTTGCAGTAACCTTCCCCCAGGAGTGGGGAAGGAATAGAAATTTTACAATATCCTTCCCTGCCACACCCACCAAGCCATGTCATGCTCACTAAGCCACGCCCACAGAACCGGTAGTAAAAAAAATCTTGAATCCCACCACTGGGGTGAAGATAAAGATCTTACCTTAAACAGAATGTATAGAATGTATAACAGGATCCCAAATCCATATATTGGGATGACCTGTCCCACAAGACCTCTCCCAGTACCACTGCCTCCTCCGCCGCCGCCGCCTCCACCCTTGGCTTTGGCAATAGCCTCAGCAAGGTGAGATCTTGGAAACTGGGAAGCAGGTGGCCTGACTTCAGGAGACATCTGGGGATGTGCTGTTGAAGGAAAGTGGCTACTGCTTTTCCCTGAAAAAAGTCAAATCATAAAGAAAATAAACTTAGCCGTTTATTAGCTAAGCAGTGGTTAGAATGCAGTATTGCAGGCTGACTCTGCTCACTGCCAAGAGTTTGATCCTCACCGGCTCAAGGTTGAGTCAGCCTTCCATCCTCTTGAGGTCAGTAAAATGAGGACCCAGAATGCTTACCTAGGGCTGTAAAGCACTGTGAAGCAGTGTATAAGTCTAAATGCTATTGCAAAGTGCTATTAATGAAAGCAAATAGTCCTGTTGATCCATCTATTAAAAGACACTGTTTTTATTGAGAACTAATCAAAAGGTGAAATGCAAATGTTAATATGTTTGGGTTACATACTGTAAGCTAAATGGAGCCATTGAACAGAGCTCTCAAAATAGTTTTTCCAAATGATAATGTCTCCATGAATTGGTAGCATATATTTTGAATTGACAGTGCAGTAATCAGCTATGATACCCATAGCTTGTTTAAAACAAAATGCTCGCAATTTACATGAAATACCGCTGTTCTGCTTAGGTAGCAAAAAAGTTAAAAGTTTAAAAGTTGATAGAAAAAATCATATTGAACTAACATTTATAAGCAAAGAAAAGCTACATTAGCACCCCCTGGTATAGAAGTATCTTTACTACTTTCCCTTATTCATGAAGATGAAAGCTCTCAAATCACCCATTACCAAACCAGTCAAATCAGTTCTTTTTGCAATTTACAGATAGCCTTTGACTGTAATTGAGCACAGAATTTATGGTTGTAAGTCTTGGCGGTTGTTACACGTGTGTCACTCCATGACCATGATCAATTTTATGACCATTTTTTGTGGTGTCCATAAAGTGAATGAAGTGGTCATGAAATAAACCCGTTTTCTTCAATGGTTGTTTTTTGTCAGAAAGCAGAAGTAAAAATCAGTCATGTGACCATGGCATGCTGCAAACTACCATAAATGCATGCTGGTTTCCAAGCACTCAAATGTGATCATGTGGCCTGTGGCGACTAGAACTCTGGAGCTGGTTGTAAATATATCTGGGGAGGCCTATTGTAAATTCAATCTGTCACTAAGTTGCTAAGCCAGGATATGTATATACGTTTTAAAATATAAATAGAATTACCCAGAACTTGTCAAAGGCATGCATCGAAACAACGGAAATGTTCAGGTTTCCCAGGTTATGAAACTTTTTATCAACCATTAAGTGACACTGGAGAAACTGGAGAACAGCTTGTCAATGACCATCAAGGTTTTCAAGGCTTGCAAGCTTGGACCATTTCAGCATTTTTGTTGTTTGTTTTTTGTGTCAATAGTCTTATTGGCAAGATTTCAGAAAGTGTTTGCTATTACCTTCTTCCTAGGGCTGAGAGAGTATGGCCAGCTGAATTCGTGCCTAAGGGAAAAACAGAACTCATTCTCTCATTTCTAGCCCGGGGTCTGAACCACTACACCAAACTGGCTCTTTCCACTTTATGTTGAAATTAGTTATGTATTCTAAAATGTGCTCAGAAAGTTTTGATATTGACTACTGTAGATGCACAGGAGTTCTTAGCTTAATTTCGCATTTACCCTTCAAATTTATAGCTACTTAGAACAAATCAGGCATTAAATAATAAAACTGCAGTTGGGTCATCACATAGTTGAAGTGATTTTTGTCCATAAACCTCCACCCCCCAGCATCAGCCATATTTCTAGTATTTCCATTAGAGAAATAAAATCTATTACGACAAGACAGATTAGTCAGTTTCCATAATAACAGAATAATACAGTTGGAAAGGATCTTGGAGGTCTTCTAATCCAATCCCTTGCTCAAGCAGGAGACCCTATACCATTCTAGACAAATGGCCATCAAATGTCTTAAAACCTTCTAGTGATGGAACATCTAGAGTACAACTTCCGGATGCAAGATGTTCCATTAATTGTTCTGTCAGGAAATTTCTTCTTAGTTCTAGGTGGTACCATTGCTTGGTAAGTTTCCATGTTTCTTCTTGTTCTGCCCTCTGGTGCTTTGGAAGTTGATTCTCCCCCCTTCTCAAATATTGGAATATTCATATTATGTCACTGCTAGTTAGCCTCCTAATCATCTTTGTTGGCTCTCCTCTGCACCCTTTCTACAGTCTGAACTTCGTAGTTTGTATCATGATGACCAACACTGAATGCAAGTGTTATCTTACTAAGGCATTATAGAGTGGTATTAACACTTCACATGATCTTGCAAGTGTTGTCTTACTAAGGCATTAGAGTGGTATTAACACTTCACATGATCTTGATAGTATCCCTCTGTTGATACAGCCTAGGAATGAATTGGGTTTTGTGGTAGCTGCAGCACTTTGCTGGCTCATATTTAAATGGTTGTTCACTAGGTCTCTCTCTCTGTTACTGTGTTCGTATGCTGTTTAAAGATATTTCCAAATGTGTAAAAGAATGTCTACTGCATAAACCCAATAAAAAATTGGTAAGCAGTTAAGAATTCTGGAGAAAGTACTTAATTTATCTCCACTGTTCTTGTTACACATTATCATTGATGCAGTGCATTTGATGGGAAATTTCAGGCAAACAAATGGTTTTCCCATTTACAAACTATAATTCTACTGAATACTGGCATATTCAAAGCATAAATAACTACATCTTCAGCAAATAGTTGATTAAAAGTTTTCTTCAAATGTTCTGATTGTGGCTCTCTTTTTTAACCTTTATATTTTGTAGCCAAGCTTTATTATCAGTAGGTAAAATAATTAATACTGTGATAACTAAAATCAATTCAAGGAGAATGCATGCACATTTTATAACCATCTGCCTATTCAAATATTCAGACCTTGAAGTTCTTTAGTTTTGGGAAAGCATTACAGGTAATACCACATCAAAATAGTTGCCATTCAAACATAGAACAAAGAACGTATCTTATAATATATTCATTGTTAAGGCTCCCAAATTAAATAAAAAATAAATAAAATGAAAGAGTGAACTTGTTTAAATAATGGCTCATGCAAATGCAATTGAAACAGAAACATTATTGAATTTCTGTTGCAATGAAAAACATTTACTGCTTCCATTTTGGTACTAAAAGTGTGACTCTAAAAGATGACACGAGGAAGTAATGATTATGGTGGTGACATCTAACAAAGGGTCCAGATAAGCTATATTAAAATACAAATAATTATTTCCCCTGTGCATGTACATTTTAAATTATTTGGGGAGCAACAGTAAACACACTGGAATAATGGCAGTGATGTATGTTGAGCAGAAATACTGATGGTTCAATAGGGGGTTGGGGAAAACAATAAACAGGAAAACACATTGAGGGTCATTTGAACAATCTTTATATTTATTTATATTTAATATAAAACAGCTAAATATTGTATAATCAGCAAATAATAATGGACATGAAAACATAAAATGACAATAACTGATCATTACAAAAAGCTAGGAAACTAATGCAATGAAAGATAAAACAAGGGCTTATGAATGAATGAAATAATTCAAATAAACAAAATAAAACAAAATGCAATTTTTCTTAGAAATATATATTGAATTTATTGCTGTTTTAATCCCATTTTAGGATCACAAACACTGAGATAAAACACTGTAAATGCAACTATATGGAATTGATATATTAGCACTAACTGCTTTGCTCACACTTCCTACAATGTTATTTATATAAGATTTTGAATGTACAGGAACAAAGGATCCAGGAAAAAAGTTCTAAGGATACAACATTTTAGTTCTACAGCCCAAAGACCTATAGCAATTCACAGATCAAACTGGTAATTTTACTTAGATCTAACTAAAACTCAACTGTACCAACTAAAGAGGCACTGCTTCAAACAATCATGAGAAAGCCAGTGAAAAGGTGAATTCTTCAGCCCACCCCCCCTCTCACATCTTTATGCTGGTCTAGAAACTCATAGGCACCTTTGGTAAAAATAACTGGCAGACTTTAATAGCTTTGTGAAAAAGAGTAAAACTAAAATATTACCTGTGAGAATTATGGTTTGTACCTTCCTTAGTCTGTTTTGACAAGAATCCACCAATTTACAGCATGCATTTTCAAATAACATTTGAGCTTGCTTCCCCCAAAGACAACACGTTTTCCAAAATACCGCTGCAAAGTTAGGAAAGGCAACAGCAGCCTTCTACCTGCAACCCAAACAGGATATGTTGAGGCTGCCACTTCCAGGTTTCCCAGGCAATCTGACTTGCAGTTCCGGGAATTAAAAGCAAATCTGAAGTTTTGGAAAAGGAGTGTGATAAGAGTAGCTGTGGGATATATAAAGAATAGTTAAAGGTCAGGGTTGACATGAGGGGTCCTTGGTGCTCTCTGAGCTCACTTGTTTTCTTGCAGACATTTCATTTACCCAAACTAGGTAACATCATCAATGTTTGTGATGCTTTCGACTAGTACTGATGGTGTTACCTAGTTTGGCTAATGAAACGTCTCCAAGAAAACCAGCAAGCCCAGAGATCACCAAGGACCCCTCATAAGGGAGATTGTATATATACGTGTACGTGTACATATACAGAGACACAGAGAGAGAGAGAGAGAGAGAGAGAGAGAGAGAGAGAGAGAGAGAGAGAGAGAGAGAGAGATGGCTTTGCAAAAGGGAGGGATATATAGAGTTATGCCTAGAGATACAACCGTATCAGCTATACTTTCTTAGCTCACCCTTTCTCAGGATTTATCAAAGATATGGCTCAATATTAAAACGTTTTCCTGATTATGTATTATTAAACATTATCTCTCTTATTCATTAAACATGAAACTCAAGTCAACTGAACATCTAAAAATGCATCACAAATATTGACTGGTACTGATGGTTGAGCCAGCAGCCTAGGTATCAACCAAGTTGTATTATTATTATTATTATTATTATTATTATTATTATTATTATTATTATTATTATTATTATAAAGCGGGATCCACTGTCGTCTGTATCCTTTCTGGACGCCTAACCACCGCAGCATAAGGCAGAATGGAGAGCGACCGTCTTCTGTGCAGCTTCCGCAACTCCTTAGGAAAAGATCGAGAGGAGACGCTCGGGGAGCTCGTGGGAGCCTGCCTCTTACCCTCGAGCGTGGCAGTGGACGGGGCGACCGTGGAGGGCTCCGGCTGCCTCCAACCCCGCGAACGGAGAAGCTTCGGCAGGAGCAGCGATACGCATAACACTAAGCAAGAAGCCAGAGCCACTTTCCGGAACGTGGAATACGCCATGGCAACAACCTCGCACCCGCCACAACCAGAAACAGGATGGACCCGGCCTATTTTCTCCTTAGCGTCACATCCGCCCCTTCTCCCTAACTAAGCACGGCGTTGCCATAGAGTTTCAGGATCGTGAGAGAAGAGCGGCAAAGCGTGCCTTTACTGCGCTTGCGTAAGAGTCTTGGCCATGCGCGCGAGCAGCTTCGGAAGACACGGCGAGGCTTTCAGTAGTCCACACGGAGCCGCCCAATAGAAAAACTGCGACTGACTCGAAGAGGCGGAAATATTAAGCAATTGCTCGGCTGTGATTGGGCCGCCGTTGTAGCGGCAGCACTTGAAGAAGACGACGACTCCGGGTCTTTTAGTCTTGCTGCTATTCAAAGGTTGCGCCGTCCGATTGATGGATGCCCCGCCTGTTGTAGCCAGTTGGTGGCAGCACCTACCACTTCCCCTGCCTGGAGTTGAACCCATGCAGATATTAAATCGATCTGATGTCTAAGCCATTTACGAGAAGCCCGAGTGTATCCTGCTTTTAAGTGATGGTGGTTTATTAGTGCTAACTTGGTCTCTTGTTTTCGTTCTGTGGTATATCTGATCGGGGTGAAAGAAAAGCCCAGTGTGAGAAGTCAACAGATCAAAGCAACTTGATAAAAGCGAGAAGCCTCTTTCCCCTTGCGCCTTTGCGTGTGCGTGTTTACTCGGGTGTATTAGCTGCCTGGGATATTTCACTTCTGTATGCTTTGCTTACTTTTTGTGACTCATTCTCATTCTTGTGGGAGACACAAACTGCTTGCATAGGTTGGGTTTCCAAGATACATGAGGCTTGAAGTTGGTTGGCTGGCTGGCTTGTGGCATGCGAACACAGCCTCTTTATGGCTGGTCTGTCAGTTTCCATGCTGTTATTCAAAGACCAAATAGCCAGAAGAGAGTTCAAAAGGAAAGGACGATAGACAGGTGGTATAGTTATTGGCTGGTATCACCCCGTAATACCCAAACCAAAAACCTGGTTATTGAATGAACCCACTTTCTGCTTTTGCTCAGTTGACCCACAAACAAGCCAAATAACCTAGGTTTGCATAATCTGGGTTTACATATGAAGCCATATATAGACAAGCCAGTACTGCTGCAACTTACCTATTTATAAACATTGTGTAAACACAATCTGTTCCTGGGCACTGCAGGAGAAAGATATGGAAATCTTATGATGTTGTACCATCTAGAAAGCCTCTGTCCCTCCTCACATCTCTTTTCTGGATGTATCTGGTGTCTTGATATAATTCAGTAAAATGGGATGCCCCATCAAATGTCCTTTCTTGCACTCGGAATGATTTCTCTAGTGCTCATTTGCTGAACTACACTTGTAGTAGTTGTGGGCATTCACTCTGCAGGATCCTGTTTTATCCCGATTAACAGCAAGGGTGAATGATAATTCCATATAGGATTATAGTCTTGAGGGCAAACTAGACTTGGGGTATGTGAAAGCTGTAAGTGCTTCTGAATGAAAAAGATTGCTTCTATTTGATCTTCTTAATACATTTTTCATGGGAAGAAATAAAGATGAAAGAAGTTGGAAATTTTGTGATTGTAGGGCTTTTACCTAATAAGACTTTCTTTTAAGTTGTTGCTGTTTTTTTTTTAAGAATAAAAAAAAATCTAATCAGTTGTGATGTAACTTTTCTTGTTCTCCTCCTATTCATTGTTCTCCTCTTCTCACCTCCTTAGGATGTCAGGAAGATGGTTACCTTCGTGTTGAGGTAGAACTTTCCATCTTAATGTCAATAGCAGTTGGATTGGAAGATTGATTAAAAAGGAAAGTGTTGCTTTTCTTTAGTGCCCTCCTGTACAGAAATATGAGAGCATGTGGGAAGTGACAGAACAATTTATTCGACTTGTATGCATGAACATGAACATGAACATTGAACATTGATACAGAACATTGTGTCTTATTGAGCAGATTCAAAATGATTGGCTCCAGTTCTGAAAAGATATGCAACACATGTAACAAGATTGTTAAAGTCATGTTTCATTGATCTGTATTTCCATGCCAAATCCCTACAAATTTTGAATACATGTATTTCCCTGGTAACCCTTGCCCTAGAACCCTTGCCCTTGCTGTGCTGTTTAAGTCCAATGTTACTTTTTATTGGCTACATCTTGTCCTTAAATCTCTAGTATTAGTCTATATTTATTGTATTGTTGTCTCTGCTGTTTATACACTGGATATAGGGAACATTTGAAAAAGCTATATCTTCATGTAAATTCCAAGTATCTGTGATGGAATCAGCTGTACTATTTCTGCCTGTGATTGGACTTTAAGAAGTCATCTTCATATTCCTCCTAAAAATGTTCTGCTGCTTTTCCCTTTTCTCAGATGCAGGCTGCATTGCCATTTGAAGAAAGATAACTGTTCTATTATGGGAAACCCTTGGCCCTCACAATGCTGATGAAATAAATTCCACTAGGCTTGGACAGTATGACACATATTGGATGAATGCTGGGAGTTGTAACTTCAGGTTCCAAACACATTTCTAACAGAAGTCAAATACTCTGGTGCAGGGATGTCAAATTCACATCGTCACGATGGCGTCATGTGATGTATCGGGACTTTTTTCCCCTTCGCCAGGTGTGGTGTGGCCAGTGCATGAGGCATTTGGCCCATGGGCTGCAAATTTGACAGCCCTGCTCTAGTGGTTAGTATAACTATGTATTCCCTTCAGTGTATATTCAGCAAGTTTGTATATTCACTCACCTTAGGTTTGAGCAGTTATACTCAAGGTGAATTGTACTGTATATCCTTGAAGAAGATGTATGAATGCCAAGGCTTCTTTCAGCATAATGCATGAGGTTTATAGTTTCATCAGTTGGGGGGAACTTCTAAATTATGTCCTCCAGAGACAACATTAGTATCCTGGCCTAGTGGCAGTGGTACTAGTACTGGTAACCACTTGGAATGGCTGTGACGTCCCCTCAGTTGTTAGCAAGAACAGATTTCTGTTCTTTGTCATCCCTAAAGACTAGGTTGCTTTCAAGTAATGCCCAAGTGCTGCATCTTGTGTCCTCTATTGCCAAATTTGTTTACATGGTCACTGAATAAAAAAGGTACCTGAGTTTGGATTCTTGGGTCATTTTGGATGCAAAAACTAAAAATAGGCAGCACCAATTAATTAAACAAACCAATATGAAATGCCTAAGCTTAAATTGTACTTTGCACATCCATAATCTCTGTGCTACATTTTATGTATACTTTACCCTTGGGTAAAAAGTGTAAGCATATAAATGCTTTCTCACATAATCTTACTAAAGCACATTCCTGCCTATAAATATTCATACTTCTGCCAAAACATTTACAAGCTTTCCCCAAAGGTGAAATATGTGTAATGTACTTTGCCTTCTGGGTATAAATATTATCCAATACATTTTGGTTAATATGAATACACTAATTATTCTTGCAACCCTTTTGAAAAGGGTCATCCTCATGATGTGATTTTTTTTAAAAAATGTAATTACAGTAATTGGATACTTAATCTAATTAAAACTGGCTTTATCGTTAATGGGTATTTTTCTAAAGACACAGAATGACAATTGACTTTTTGATAATCACTGTTTTTCTTTCTGCTGCGGGATGCATTTAAAATATACTAGAAATTACAGAATGCCTCCTTCATATCATCTGCCAATGGAGCCAGGCAAAATTACATTTTTATCCACTATTTATGTTAATTATGAAATAGGAATATTCTTATATTTAACGATACTGTTGATTTCACTGAGATACTGTTACAGTTGATTAAAGGGATCTGATAATGCTAACTTAATGACTGGTGCTGTCTACATACAGGACAGTTTGGCGAAGTATGAGGATACATCTAAATTTCTCAACAATTTGAGAAAACATCAGTAGTTTGATTTTAAGAATAAGACAAGATGATTTTACCAGCAAAAAAACCCCCACTTAGATTAAAATTTAATCTACATGATGCACAAAATTGTCCACAAAACATAATGCCTTTTAGTTGGGAAAGTAAATAAAGTATTAGGTGTTGCTGAACTTCAACTCTCATTGGCCAGTTGTGAGTGACTGTAGGATTTAAAAAGAGAAGACACTAAGAACATGTGACCATATAAAAATATAGAGAGAATTTGTTGGAAATGATAGCTATAACATTTCTTTGAAGCCACTTCTTACAAGGATTCCTGACATTGGCTATCAAGGCATCTGATGCTATACTGTATATCCACTGAGCAGAAAGAGATGATGGGCTGAATAGACCACAGTTCAGTTTAACGAAATTCTTACTCAATACATTCAGGTTCCAAACAATGATGTATTCTGTTATATTTGTTGACCGCTCAATGGCAGAATCTTTTAATGACATGCCAAATCCTGAACATGGGATTGTGCACAGAAGCAGCACAAGATGGCAGCATCCATCTGGAAAAGCATCCAGGAACACTTCTCATAATGATTTCTGTTCTGTAACCATTTGCTACTGAAACACTGGTATATTAGAGGAAGAGAGAGCAATTATATATATGAAAGATAATCAGATACAGGTATTTCAGTGAGATTATCAGATGTTCTCTTTGCAACTCTGAAGTGTGCCTATTTCTCCCAAAATCATCAAATATGATAATTCTTCCAAAGGAAATGGTGAGAATGCTTATTCTACAAGCCATTTCTATCAACAATTAATTTTAGTTATACATCTTCCAGGAGATATTTCTGTCATACCTAATGCTCAACAATGCAGTCTATTTACAATACTGTTGCAATTTTGGGGGAATCATCATTTCCATTGGGAAGAATTGACTAATGCACTTCCAATATTGTATGCAAAACTTTTAAAAAGTCAGCTAAATGTGCCAGAAATTAATGAAGAATGTGGAACTTCATCAGAAGCATCAAATATGCTAAACATGCTAAGTAAATTGCAACAAGTTGATGAGGATGTTTCTATTATTCCATTTGCTTTCAAGAACTACGATTGCCATGATTTTCCATACATATTCATGATAATGAGAACAGTGGCTGATCTCTGTGAAATACAATATTTTTTAAAACAAATATGAGAGATAGGACATCCATTTGTTAAGAGTTTACTATTGCCTTTTCTTTGATGACATCTCCCCCAGCCTAGTGTATCTGTTCCTCAGATAAAAGAGAAATGGAAGCATGATTTTGCAACTCTGACTTCCTCTATGTTCACATGTATGCCATTCCATTCCATTTTATTTATTTACTTCTTTGTATGCTACTCAGTCCTGAAGTCTCTGGGGATTAAAGTCTTATGAAGAATTATAACTTAAAGCTTCCCCACCCTTGACAATGTTATTCAGTTGTAGTGAATCGCAAATGTGCTTTCTTCAGTAAATGGAATAATATGGGGAGCTAGGTAGAAAAGAAAAATCTGAAATTAGGCTGTTGTCACTCTTGGCATGTTTGCTTCTTCAAAGTTGAGTTGGAAGAAGCCATGAACTAGTTCATGTTGTGTTGATTGCTTGCAACTAAAAATGTTTTATGGTGCCTTAAAGCTTAACAAATTTACACAACTGAAGGACCACAGCCTACTTCATCAGCCTACTTCATCAAATGCAAACCACAATAGATGGGTCCATGCATTGTGCTAAACCAGAACTGAACCACATTGCAGTCTTAAATTGCAATTATTTTTGTAAAATGTATACTGTATGCTCTTTCAGGATATACATTATACAAAATACAGGGCGGGGGAAGGGTGGGGAATATTTATTTTAGTCAGTGACCAGATGAAAAAGAAGTAAGAAATAGTAAACTGAAGAAATGCATACGTTAAAGAAGAAAAGGAAATATAACAATAACTAGCATTTTGCACTCAAGCTGTTTGCTGTCTCTCCATTTTTGCTTGAACTATGCCTGCATACTACTTTTGATTTTCTGAGGAATTAATCAACTTGATAACAGCCACAGGTGTCTTCTCCTTCGTCGCCATTCTTTATATAAGTCTTTTGCAGCTTAATCATTATTTATTCTCTATATATAACCAAGGCAACTCAAGGGCCTTGATGGCTCAGGCTGTTAAATGCCTGCACTTAAGTTCCAGCTGCCTACAATTATTGTAGGCTCTAATCCCACCAGGCTCAAGGTTGACTCAGCCTTCCATCCTCTCGGGGTAGGTAAATTGAGGACCCAAGATTGTTGGGGGCAATAAGCTGACTTTGTAAAAATGCCGCTTAGTAATAAGCAGGCATATACAATGGAATGAAGGCTATTGCTGAGCACACTGGGTTGTATCCCAAAAATTGTAAGCCGCCCTGAGTCTTTGGAGAAGGGTGGCATATAAATGTAATTTTTTAAAAAAAGGTACTTCTTTCATACTGGTCATTCACTTCTGTATTCAATCCACATTCACTGAAATACTTGTCCTTTGTGTCTTTAGTAGATGCTACATGTATTCCTAACATACCCAACTTCCACTTCCATATAATGAAAGTGGTGGAAACCTACTCTTAACACACAGTCCCTTTCATTTCTTTGAATAAACATTCCTTGCAGGAGATCATGGTTTACTTCTGCCCATATTTTCATATCTTAAAAATTCTCAACTTTCCAACTTTACTAAATATTCTACAAAGATACTCAAATTATTTTTCTTTGCTCTAGTTATTTCTCCTGTATGTATAACTTACAATCATTTATGCTATTTCCCCATCATAGTGGTGTGATGGTTCAGCAGTTAAGACACTGGGCTTGTCAGCTGGAAAGCCAGCAGCCCAGATTCGAGACCTGAGCGCCACATGACAGGGTAAGCTTCCATCCTCATCCCAGCTCCTGCCAATCTAGCAGACCAAAAGCATGCAAATGTGAGTAGAAAAATAGGTACAATTTTGGTGGGAAGATAACAGAGCTCCATGACATCATGCTGATCACATGAATGGAAATGTCTTCAGACAGTGCTGGCTCAATGGCCTTGAAATGGAGATGAGCATCGTTCCTATAGTCAGCAACAACTAGAGCAGGGGTCTGCAACCTTAAAACACTCATAAGAGCCATTTGGATCTGTTTCTCACAGAAAAGAAAACACCAGGCGCCACAAAACCCTTTTGACATCTAAAATGAAGATAACACTGCATATATCGTTTATGCTATGTATTAAAAAAACTATAGTGTCTGTCTCTCACTCACTCTCTGTGTCTCTCACTCTGTGTCTCTGTCTTTCTCTGTCTCTCGCTCTTTCTCTCTGTGTCTCTGTATCACTGTCACTCTCTCTCTGTGTCTCTGTCTGTCTCTCTGTGTCCCTCTCTTTTTCTCTGTCTCTGTGTATCTCTCTGTGTGTGTCTCTTTGTCTCTGTCTCTCTTACCTCTGTCTCTGTGTCTCTCTATCTGTGTGTCTCTTGTCTCTGTCTCTGATGCCACTGCTGTTGCCAGGGGTGAGTAGGAGAGGGTCGCATTGTGGCTCTGAATCATAATAGGCTCCAGGAGGAGGGGGGACCAGTGGTAGGATTCAGCCAGTTCACACCAGTTCGGGAGAACCGGTTGTTAACTTTCTGAGCAGTTTGGTGAACTGGTTGTTGAAAGAAATCATTAGGGCAGAGAACCAGTTGTTAAATTATTTGAATCCCACCACTGTGGGGGACCCCATCTCCCCCCATTGTGAAACACACTAAATTTCACTTTACTGCACAAGGCACTGCAAGAACAGTGGGCAGGCCATGGAGGTGGCAACAACTCCAAGTCCGAAGCGGCTTATAGCTCTGAGCCCGAAGTGGCAGGAAGCGAGAGCTGCCTTGAGAGCAAATGTACCGTGATGAAGAAGGAAACCTATTGCCACGCAAAGGCAAATACAGGGATGCTTTGCTCCCGCTTTGGAATATGGAGCAAGTCTCTATCCCCTGCTGTTGCCCTTATCTTTTCAGGCCAGGTGAGGAGTGACTGGGAGGGACTAGGCCAGCCGGTGGTAGAATCAGCTGACAGGGAGCCAGAGCAGAGGGGCAAAAGAGCCGCAAGTGGCTCCAGAGCCGTGGTTGCAGACCCCTGAACTAAAGGAATAAAATCTGCAGGGATCCTTTACCTTTTTTTACTCCATCACTTCCTTGCTCTATGGTATTAGCTCAGTTTTCAGATCTATATTCCTTGTTGCATAATGCACTCTGACAGTCACTGCAAATCAATCAGGTCCTCAGCCATCAATGCATCATAATCTGCAATAAGAGTATGTATACATTCATGTCCCCAACCAGCACACCTCTAATATCACCACAAGCATTTCATATACATTAATCCATCAATAAAATGAACAGCTAAGAGGACATCATTTATTCTTATCTTACTCTCTGCTCAATGTTGACCTATTTAATAAACATTCTATTTATTTTGAAGCATGATTTGCTTCTACTATATACTACTATTATTGCATGGCAAGTTTCAAAAATACAAAAGATTCCATAGAACACCTTACCCTTTTTCTAAAGCAACATACAAAGAAAAAATTTCACATTCATGTTTTCTTAATTGCTAGGCTGAAAAATAAAAATCTAACTTTACAAACTCTCTGCCTGGCAGAAAGTTGATCTGCACTTTCCAAATGGCAGTCACTTGTCACTTTTTTCATATGGCACTCAATAATCTTTGGGACTAATACAATTTATGTCATAATCTTTCAGTTTCGATTTTCAGATCTTGATTCTTTGTGATCTTCTCCAATTCTTGTCCTCTATTCTACGATCCCCGAGTTTTGCCACATCAATTATCCACACTTTCTTTTTTTTTTCAACAATAGTCAAATCTGGTGTGTGATGAGCCATGATTTTTATTGGTTTGTATTTAGAAATCCCACAGTATTTTCTAACCTACTCACTTCTGATTACTTTTCAACTCTATAGTCCCACTTCTTCATTACTGGCACATGATAATTTTGACAGATGTTTCCATGAATCATTTGGATGATTGTGTTATGTCCTTGTCTATAATCAGTTTGTGCAATCTTCTTGTACAAGATGAGTACCTGCTCTATTATTTCTTTAGCTTCTTTGCACAATCTGCTCTTTGAGACGTTTTGAAGATTTTTCATTTCTGGCCTTCACTGCATTAACTCAAATAGCTCGCTCTTGAGCAGCCAAAGTCAAACCTTTAGTTTCTTTTTTATACTGCTCTAGTTGTAAGCCATTGCCAGGTTTTTGTCTTGTTTTATGTTTTTAGATTTATATGTATCCCTTTTCCATATGAGTGCATGAACTTCTGTGTTAGCTTTGTATTCAGAAAAAAACAATATTTAAACATATACAGATAGTCCTCAACTTACAACTATTTGTTTAGTGATTATTCAAAGTCACGACAGACTGGAAAAAGTGACTTATGACCAGTTTTCATACTTACAACTATTGCAGCATCTCCCTATGGTCATGTGATCAAAATTAGGGCACTTGGCAACTGGCGGGTATTTATGACAGTTACGCTGTCCCAGGGTCATGTGATCATCATTTGTAACCTTCCCAGCTGGCTTTGGATGAGCAAAGTCAATGGGTGACACTAGATTCACTTAAGATCCACCCGCTTCACTTAATAACTGCAATGATTCACTTAGCAAATGTGGCAAAAAAGTTGTAAAATGGGGCACAACTTATACTACAACTGTCTTGCTTAGCAATGGAAATTTTGGGCTCAATTGTGGTTGTAAGTTGAGGATTACCTCAAGGATTACAGGTGGCACACAGAGCCATTTGTGCGGGCATGCGAGCCCCAGGCAAACACCTCACTGTGCATGTGCACGGCTCCCAGCTGATTTTCAGGCCTTTTTCACACACACACACATCCAGAGGCTCGAGGGAAGCCTCTGTAGTCTTTGGAGGCCGAAAAACAGGCCCATTTTGTCAGTTCCGGAAATACCAGAAGTGACTAAATGGACCTATTTTTCGGCCTCCAAAAGCTACAGAGGCTTCCCTTGAGCCTCTGGGAGGCCAAAAAAGGCCCCAAAATCAGCTGGGAAGCACGTGCATGCACAGTGCAGGTAAGGGGGTAGTGCAGGGGGAAGCGCATATGCAGGGGGGCATGGAGTGGCCACGCACATTGCCTTCTGGGTGCTAGCTTGTAACTGCATCTATGCTTGCACGGGCGCATTTTTCAGCACAGGAGCCCAAAAAGTTTAGCCACCACTGACCTATAGTCACCAAGTATCTTCTTATTCATTTTCAAGTCTCCAAATGGCTCAGTCTTTCCTCTGTTCTTTCTTTTTTGTACACCCATCTCTTTGCATCACTTAATAATATTTTCCCCTCTAAATTATTCTCTTTCAAAATGTTGCACTGTTTGTCATTTCTTGTTTTTTTCTTCTTCTTATGTTACACTCTATTGCAACATACAACTATTTCAGTCTATGGAGTCTGCATGCACCATATCAAACGAAATGATACCAATTCATACTTTGTGACATAATTTTAGCCTAGTTATTCAGAATTAAACCTGTGCACTCACTTCCATAAATATATTCATTCACTCCACAAGGTCCTTGAGCTGCTTTATGATACCATTCCTAACAGGAATGACAATCCTCAAACCAGAAGTAAATCCTTTAAAGCTAGTCTTTTTAGGAAACTTTTTAGCTACTTTTAGACCTATTGCTGTTTAGCAAATGAAGATCTTGCTGAACATGTATTTGGTAGATTTTTGGTCCTCTTTCTTAGAAAACTGTAAGATCTGGAAAAATATCATTAGTCTGTATATGCTTGCTCAGTGAGCTACTCACAGAGTAGTTATGCATAAAATTGCACTTTTAAGTGATGGGTCTTTCCACTTGACTTACAACTGACCATGGTAGGAATACACCTTGGCACGCTTTGTTTCTGTCATTTTTCCATGATGTTTGTTTGTATTATTATTATTATTATTATTATTATTATTATTATTATTAATAATAATAATAATAATATTTATCAGACTTATATGCCGCCCTTCTCCCTAGGGACTCAGGGTGGCTCACAGTAAAATACACAATACAATTAAATTAATTAAAACACTATTAAACCCAAGCCCAATAAACACTAAAACCAATAAAACTAATCTAAAATACAGTTAAAAACCCATCCCCCTTCCCTTCAGTCCAGGCCAGCTTGCTGAAAAAAACAGGTCTTCAGGTCGTGGTGGAAGGAACGGAGGTTCGGGGCCAATCGGAGCCCCAAGTGGAGCTGGTTCCACAGGGTGGGTGCTACCACAGAGAAGGCCCTCCCCCTGGGGTTTGCCAGCCAACGCTGTCTGGCCGACAGCACCCCAAGGAGCCCCTGCCTGTGGGACCGCACAGGGCGATGGGACGTCGATGCTGGCAGGAGACGTTCCCGCAAGTATCCCGGACCCAAGGCATGTAGGACTTTGTATGTTAACACCAACACCTTGAATCTCACCCGGAGGGCAACCGGCAACCAAGGTAGCTCACGCAGGAGGGGTGTAATATGGGAGTATCGGGATACTCCCATTACAACCTGCGTGGCCGCATTCTATACCAGTTGAAGCCTCTGAGTGGTCCGCAAGGGCAGCCCCATATAGAGAGCATTGCAGTAGTTGACTTGGGAGGTAATGAGCACATGAGTAACCGTACGCAAGGCTTCCTGGTCCAGATAGGGGTGCAACTGGTGCACCATGCAAACCTGGGCAAATGCCCCTCTGGCCACAGCTCCTACATGATCTTCCAAACCGAGCCGTGCATCCAGGAGGACGCCTAAGTGTCGTGTCCTTTCGACGGGGGGTAACCCCTTCCCCCCCATAACCAAAGAAGGAACATCCTAGACAATCCGAGATGCCGGTACGTACAGCCACTCGGTCTTGGCTGGGTTGAGTCGAAGCCTGTTGCTCCCCATCCAGATCCATACCGCTTCCAGGCATTGGGACATCACGTCAAGAGCATCACTGGGTTGGTTTGGGGTGGAGATAAAAAGCTGGGTATCATCAGCATACTGATGATACCTCACCCCAAAACCATGGATGATCTCACCCAGTGGCTTCATATAGATGTTGAACAGGAGGGGAGAGAGGACCAACCCCTGGGGCACCCCACAAGTGAGGGGCCTCAGGGTCGACCTCTGCCCTCCTGCCAACACTGATTGCGAATGACCTGAGAGGTAGGAGGAAAACCACTGCAAAATGATGCCTCCCACTCCCAACCCCCCAAGGCATCGCAATAAGATACCATGGTCGATGGTATCAAAAGCCACTGAGAGATCTAATAGGACTAGGACCGAGAAATGCCCCCTGTCCCGAGCCCTCCAGAGATCATCCACCAGCATGACCAATGCCATCTCTGTGCTGTACCCAGGCCTGAAACCCGATTGATATGGATCTAGGTAATCAGCTTCCTCCAGGAACCCCGGAAGCTGTCGGGCCACCACACTCTCAACAACCTTCGCAACAAAGCGAAGGTTGGAGACAGGATGAAAGTTATTCAAAATGGCTGGGTCCAAGGCAGGCTTCTTAAGGAGGAGTCTCACCACCGCCTCCTTCAAGGCGGTGGGGAAGGATCCCTCGCTCAACGAAGCATTGACTACTGCCTGGAGCCAGCCTCATGTAACCTCCCGGGTGGCATAAACCAGACAGGAGGGACACAGGTCCAATAAACACATGGTGGAACTCAGCCTCCTCATGATCCTGTTCACTTCATCTGGAGTCACAGGCTCAAACTCATCCCAGATAATATCCACAAGACCCGTCGTTACTCCCTCGTCAGACTCTAGCCAGTTAGAGTCCAGGCTGGCCCAGATCTGAGCGATCTTATCCAGCAGATGCTGACTAAACTCCTCGGCCCGCCCCTGCAAAGGGTCCTCCCTCACCCCCTGATTAAGGAGGGAACGGGTGACCCTAAACAGGGTGGCCGGGTGATTATCTGTGGACGCAATGAGAGCGGAGAAGTAAGCTCCCATCGCCGCCAGATAAGTCCTCATAAAGGATGTTGCCTTCAACTCACCTCCAGTGCTTGAGTGAAACAAGTGAGGCTTATTCTTAGTTGCATCAGGGTTATAATAGTCTACCCCCCTTCTGAAAACATCTAAAAACAATCTCAGTGGATAAAATTAGTTTCACTAAAGTTGGGACTGTTGTGCTAGGATCAGGGGCAATAGAGGTAGGGTAGGATTGAGAATGGGGATAGTTGATTTAGTGTTAAGCTTGTGTTGTGCTGTTTGAAGAATTGGGTGGAGATCATTTAAACTCAGCAGTGGAGAAAGGTCCTATGAATGTTACAATGCCACAAATCTATAGGAAGCTTTTAGTTTTTTTGCAGAACAACTTACAGACGGAGATAATTGAGAGCACTTTTTGCCATTGGACTTGCAGATTTTAGTTTGTACGGTAATAGGGTCCTGGAAAAAACAGAAGTAGTCAGTTAATTAATCAGTTCATCAATCTTCTGCACTTAAAGATTGGAGGGTGCTGTGCTAGCAATTAAAGAAAAAACAAGCAAGCAAACAAAAGCAATTAAAACTCAAGGTCAAAAGGCAGCCCAAAACTCTAATCACACACATATGCCAGAAAAGAGACAATCATCACACTTTATTCATGTTTCTGGATTAGTAGCCAAAGCTTGTCTTTCTGTTCAGAGTTTAGGTTTGCTCTTTGTATTACATAATGGCTGTGTTCACACCCAATATCAAAGCAATACTCTTTTACAAGGTCATGGTTTGCTTGGACAAGCCACAAGGATCTGAGCAGGGGTGGGCTTCAAAAATTTTAGCAAGGGGTTCTCTGCCCAGTTGCTTGGTGGGCGTGGCCATGGTGGGCATGGCCTAGTCAGCCTCCTGCACCATGGCGGAGGGGGTGTTTTTGCCTTCCCGGCTCCGCAGGTTTTCCTTAAGCCTCTGGGAGGGCAAAAACGGCCTTCTCGGGCTCCGGAGGCTCTCTGAAAGCCAGAAACAGGCCCATTTCCGGCCTTCTTGAACTTCCGGCAGGCCTCTGTGTGCACCCTGCATTTTTCGCCTCTGTGTGCACCCTGCACTTACCTGGATCCAAAACAGGTTGCGTGGGGACTCCTGAGAGGGGAGGAGAGAGGTGGGCGAGGCCAGCCAGGAGTGGGATTTAGGGGTTTTCTGAACTGTGCGGAATCTTAGCTAGAGGATCTCCCGAACCCCTGCAAACCCCCAGCAGCCCACCTCTGGATCTGGGCTCACCTATCACACTAAATCAAGGATCTCAAACCCAAATGGCTACAAGACCTGCATTAGAAAGGACCACAACATTGAACCTCTGCCCAGAAAAATCTCTCAGTGAACCAAAATGAATATTAGGACATGCCACTCACACTTATCAAATTAAAAATAAATCTACTATGCAACAGAGCCACATGTGATATCCTACTTCTTCCCACCTCCCCAGAGGCTCCATAACTCAAGAAAAGTTCCACCCCACTAAATATACAGGTAATCCTTAACTTATGAACACAATTGAGCCCCAAATTTCTGTTGTTGAGTGAAACATTTGTTAAGTGCATTTTGCCCCATTTTATGACCTTTCTTGCCACAGTTGTTAAGTGAATCAATACAGTTGTTCACTTAGTAACATAGTTGTTAAGTGAATCTGGCTTCCCCCTCGATTTCGCTTGTGAGAAGGTGATCACATGACACCAGAACATTGCAACCGCCATAAATATGAGACAGTTGCCAAGAGTCTGAATTTTGATCACATGACCATGGGAATGCTGCAATGGTTGTAAGCCTGAAATATGTTTATAAGTCACTTTTTCAGTGGCCATTGTAATTTTGAATGGTAACTAAATGAACTGTTGTAAGTTGAGGACTACCAATATTTGATTTTCACAAGTGTACAACAAGCTCACCCTTGCTGCAGCTACATCCTCACTGATAAACCTTGACCCTGGCCAAAATAGCATTCTGATTCAGGGCTAGGAAACAGTTGGCTCTTAGCCTAACCCACGGTGATGCCCCATCTCTCCCCAAGAACTAATCTTTTTATTTCTATTTCTATTTCTATTTCTATTTCTATTTCTATTTCTATTTCTATTTCTATTTCTATTTCTATTTCTATTTCTATTTCTATTTGTGTTTTTACTGTTTGTAAGCCGCCTTTGGTTGCTGTGAGCTACTAGGCGGTTATATAAATGTTCTAGAATAAATAACTAAATACAAGTCCACAATTGGGCAACTAAAGGAGAACATTCAAAATATTGCTTGAACCTCTATAAGTTCCCTTGTTATATGTTGGTTTGTGTTATGTATGCAGTGTTTGAAATCATTGGTTTAGTTTGAATTGTTCTTGTAAAGTGTTGGAGATGATTGGTTTAAAAAGTGCGGGAAAACCCTGCACTCTGATTGGCTGTCAGCTGCGGCTGCCGGCTATAAATAGCAGCTGCAGCAAAGCCAGTTGGGTCCGTTCTGAGTTGAAGTCACAATAAACTTAAGAGCTGAAGCACTCTGTGTCTGCCTCTCCATGCAAACTTAACACTGGCGACGAGGATGGGATTCCCCTGAAGAGAAAGCAACGCAGAACAGAAGAAGAGTGAGATGGCTGCACTGAATACCCCCCCGGCCCCATTCGATCTGACGGCAGAAGACTGGGAGTCGTATGCAGATCACTTTCAGATTTTCCTGGAAGGAAGTGATCTGGCTGCCTTTCTGAGCAGCGGAAGAGGGCGGTCTTTCTTACATACTGCGGTCCGGAAGTTTTCAAGATGGCGAAGGCACTCGCAGGAGTAGCAGACATGAAGGTAATGGCTTGGCCTGATCTGGAAAGGCTGTTAAGAGCCCATTACGCGCCACAAGTATCGTGCCTCATTAAGAGACACGAGTTTTACCGTTGTGATCGGGGAAAATGAAAGCATAAATGATTTCATGGCAAGTTTAAGAGACATTGGGGGTGCATGCGAATTCAACAGTTTAGAAGAGGCCATGCGCAATCGTTTTGTCCAGGGCCTTAAAGACAAGGTGTTACAGAGCAAGTTATTAATGAAACCTAAGATCACGCTGAAAGAAGCAATAGAAGAATCCTCTTCAGCAGAAGCTACCAAGTCCTCAGCAGCAGCCATGAGGAAGATGAACAGGGCCACGAGCCATTCTGATGGGGAAAAGTCCACTACGAATCATTGTGAGGAACGAGATTCTGAGTCAGACTGCAGTGAGGTGGAGGAAGGAATTTACAGACTCAGAATGGAGTGGAAAAGAAAAGACCTGGGAAGAAAGAGGCAAGATTTCTACTGCAAAGGTTGTGGGGGAAGCCACCCCCGCACTGAATGCAAGTTTCTAGACACCATTTGCCTCCTTTGTGAAAAAAGAGGACATCTAGCAAGAGTCTGCAAATCATCCAGAACTCCACCAAGCAGAAGGAAGTTTGCTGCAACCAAAGACAAAGAATTCAAGCCAAACAACCTCAGTGAGAAAATGGGGCGCAGCACAGAAGCAAATGGGAAGAATGAACTCATCAAACAGTAACTATTGGTCATTCTTCTCCTCTAAAAAACAGAAAAGTGCTTGTCAAGGTACTTATTGAGGTAAGGCCTTGCCAAATGGAAGTGGACTCAGGCTCATACCTGTCTATGGTGTCATGGGACACTATTCACAGACTGCTTCCAAACATCCAGAAGAATCACTTCAAGAAGCAAGCATTGACTCTTAGACTACCAAGGGAACAAGATTCCAGTAGTTGGAACAAGAGAATTCAATGTGAAGTTCAAGGGCCACACCAAGCGTCTACCCCTGACCATCGTAGACAAGGATCTCCCAAGTCTGCTGGGTCTTGAATGGTTCAACCCGCTGGGCATTGAGGTGACTGGCATCAATCACATGAGCAACACTGAGTGGGAAGAGGCCTTGAAGTCTGAGTTTCCAGAGGTCTTCAGCGACGGATTAGGCAAGTACTTGGGGACCCCTATCTCCTTTAACCTAGATCCCAAGGTACAACCAATCCATTTAAAACCCAGAAGGGTTCCATTTGCCTTAAAGGAAAAAATTGATGCACAATTAGATAAACTTATAGCTCAAGGGGTTTTAGAGCCCACTGACCACTCCAGGTGGGAGACACCCATAGTCACACCAGTCAACACTGATGGGTCTGTGAGAATCTGCGGAGATTACAAGGGGACATTGAACCATGCGCTACATCAGAGCACATATCCAGTTCCAGTAGTGCATCATTTATTACATTCTCTTGGCGGGGGCACAGTTTTCGCCAAATTGGACCTGGCCCAGGCATATCAACAGTTAACAGTTGATGATGCCACTGCAGAGGCCCAAACCATTGTAACCCATAGAGGTGCTTTCAAATGCAAAAGGTTGCAATTTGGTGTAAGCGTGGCACCTTCCAAAGCCTTATGGAAAAGATGCTACAAGGGTTGCCAGGAGTGGTGCCCTATTTTGATGACGTTTTAATCTCTGCTGAAAATGACACTCAGTTACACGAGAGACTCAGAGAAGTCCTAACCAGATTCAAAAAAGCGGGGTTAAAAGTCAAAGAAGAAAAATGCACACTTAGAACTGACAAAGTGGAATTCTTGGGTTACATGATTGATAAACATGGCATCCACCCCACAGAAGCCAAAGTTCAGGCAATCAAAGAAGCCCCCAGGCCAAAATGCAAAACTGACTTGCAAGCATTTCTGGGCCTCATTAACTTCTATCATATGTTTCTACCTCAGAAAGCAACCACTGCAGAACCCCTGCATAGATTACTGGACAAAAAATCTGCATGGGTCTGGGGCAGAAAAGAACAAGCTGCATTTAACAATATTAAGAGACAAATCACTTCTGATTCTGTACTGATACAGTTCTCTGAGAATTTACCTGTTGTTCTGACTTGTGATGCATCCACTTTTGGAGTGTGGGGGAGGTGTTGAGCCACATGCTTCCCAGTGGCAGGGAAGCTCCTATTGCATTTTACTCTCGCACTTTGACTAAAGCAGAGAGAAACTACAGCCAATTGGACAAGGAAGCTTTGGCAATTGTGGCAGCTGTCAAGAAATTCCATGAATACGTATATGGGAGAACATTTACCATTGTCACAGATCACAAACCTCTTTTAGGCATTGTGGCAGGGGACAAACCAGCACCCGCGATCCTGTCACCAAGAATGCTGAGATGGACTGAATTTCTTGCTGCTTATTCATACAAACTCATCCACAGACCGGGAAAAGACATTGGGCACGCAGATGCTTTGAGTCGCTGCCCACTTCCTTCACACACTGAGGACCCTGCTCCTGAGACTCTCACCTTTTTTCTAGAAACTGTTGTCAAGCTTCCAGTACATGCTGCTGAAATTGCCAGAGAGACTGCCAAAGACACTTTATTGGCTCCTGTTATAGGCTGGATTAAGAAAGGTTGGCCACTTCAAGATCTACCTCAACTTGCCCAACCTTTTAAATCCAGGCAAACTGAATTATCTGTATTAAGAGGATGTATTTTGTGGGGTAACAGGGTGGTTATTCCTGCAAAACTACAGAAAGAGGTTTTGGAAATGTTACATGAGGGTCATCCTGGGATTGTCAGGATGAAGGGATTGGCCAGGAGTTATGTATGGTGGCCAGGTATTGACAAAATGGTTGAAAACTGGGTTGCATCCTGTCCCAACTGTCAGGTAGTCTGGCCTGCCCCACCTCTCGCCCCCAAACAGGAATGGGAATGTCCTAGGGGCCCATGGTCCAGGATTCACATTGATTTTGCTGGCCCTACCAGAGGGCACACTTTTCTTATTATAGTAGATGCATATTCCAAATGGCTAGAGGTTATCCCTATGGCATCCACCACAGCTGAAGCTGTCATCAAACAGCTTAAGAAATTTTTGGTAAGTCATGGGTTACCTGATGTCCTCGTTTCTGACAATGGTCCTCAATTTACGTCCAACCTTTTTGAATCATATTTAGCACAGCAGGGTATCAGACACGCCCTGACAGCCCCTGGGCATCCTTCGGCTAATGGCCGGGCTGAACGCATGGTATGATTTACCAAGGAAAAACTTCAGCAATTGGGTCCTGGGGACATCACTGAGAAAGTTGAAAAACTACTCAGTGTCCAGCATATCACTCCCAACCCATCAACTAAGTTAACCCCAGCCGAGTTGTTGATGGGTAGGAAGCTCAGATCTCCCCTTGACCGCCTTCATCCCACTTACGCACCCAACGCACCACTAGATTCCACTAGCAAAATTCACACATTCACTGTGGGTGATTCTGTTTATGCTAAGAACCTTATGGGTGAACCTTCATGGATTCCTGCTGAAATAACTCAAATCACAGGCCTCAGGTCTTACAGGGTACAAACAGAGGATGGTGTCCTCTGGAGCAGACACATTGATCAGCTAAGATCCAGACTACTTCAGGGGGAAGGGGAGGATTATGAGGATAATCAGCAAGCAAGAATCAACCCCATGTGTAACGAGCTAACACGACAGGAACCATTCCAAAACCTGTCACAGTGCCAACAACCATTTTCACAAATGGAAGATTGCACATCACTACCTGACTTAGGTGCTAACATTGGGTTGGAGATGGATTGGGAGGAGAGACCAGGTTGTAGTAACCAAACAGGTTCTACCATTACTAGAAGTCCAAATAAGGAAATGTCAACAGACACATTTCCTTCCTCACAAGGTGAGAACCCTAAAACACCTGAACCACGAGGTCTCAACGACACGTAAGAGCCCCACCTATTTAAAAGAATACATTAGATAGATGGGGTTTTGAGTATGGACTAAACCTAGTGGGGAGGGGTGTTATGTATGCAGTGTTTGAAATCATTGGTTTAGTTTGAATTGTTCTTGTAAAGTGTTGGAGATGATTGGTTTAAAAAGTGCGGGAAAACCCTGCACTCTGATTGGCTGTCAGCTGCGGCTGCCGGCTATATATAGTAGCCGCAGCAAAGCCAGTTGGGTCCGTTCTGAGTTGAAGTCACAGTCAACTTAAGAGCTGAAGCACTCCGTGTCTGCCTCTCTATGCAAACTTAACAGTTTGAGCTTCCCAACAGCGAAAGGTCACAGCTGCAAAAATTCAGGAACCCGTGCCTGGATTTTATGCCCTCTGTTGGGCTTCGAATTTGAACTTGTGTTCTGATTGGTTGTCAGACTCCCATGGGGCCATGCAGGGGTAACTTTGTAGGTTGTTTTTTGAGTCCCAGGCTTAGTTGACTCTTGCTGGGTGATGATGTAATGAAAGGATTTTGGGCAATTCCTATTATGGCTGTGCCTGAAGGAGGTAGATCTTTGATTTGTAGAATAGACTGGCCCAGGCCTTAATGGACCATTAACTAATGTAGGGAGGGGCTGCCTCTCTGAGTTTCTACTTTTCTTTTAGGGGAAATATTTAATATATCCTAAAATATTTCATTTTCCTAGGAGCGGGGTGGATTCTAACTTCCAGCAGAACAGTTGAAGGAGCAACTGCTAGATTCCAGGCAGCTGCAGCTTTTATAGGCATTGTTTACAAGGATCTTATTGAAAACACAACCCTTGGACTCTTTGAAGTTACAACACCACTGAAACAAGTGACTTATGACCATTTATAAGTCACTTATACTTGGCAGCTGGCATATAATTATGATAGTTGAAGTGTCCCAGGGTCATATGATCATCTTTTGTGACCTTTTAACAAGCAAAGTCAATGGGAAAGCTAGACTCACTTAGTAGCCATGTTACTAACTTAGCAACTGCAGTGATTCACCGAACAACTGTGGCAGGAAAGGTCATAAAATGGGACAGCACTCACTTAACAACTGTCTCATTTAACAATGGAAATGTTGGGCTCAATTGTGTTCGTAAGTCGAGGCCTAACTGTACCTGTTTGTAGAAGCTTTTTGTCTATGGAGATTTTCAGTCATCCAGGTCTTGGTTGTCCCAAAGTTGTTTTTTTCAAGAGGCAACTGGACTTTCTGGTTTTCCTTTGAAGACATTTTGCTTCTGGTCCAAGAAGCTTCCTCAGCTCTGACTAGATGGTGAGGAATGGAGCTGAGGAAGCTTCTTAGATGAGAAGCAAAATGTCTTCAAAGAAAAAACAGAAAGTCCAGTTGCCGCTTGAAAAAGCACCTTTAGAAGCTTTTTTTCTTCTTATTCAATAGTTCCATCGCCTCAAAATTCTTCCTTGGGCAGGAGGAGGCATTTTCTCACTTTTTCTGCCCACCCAAAGGCTAAAACTTTCTTTGACTTTTTTCAACTTATTTAAAGTTTGTTAACCTATAGTTTTAATTACATTGCTTTTGCCTCGCTCTCATGAAGGCATTGTTTGTAAAAACTCAATCTCTGCTACTGTTCCATACTCCACATTTTTTTGTTTTCATGACATGATTTATTCTTCAGTAACATATTTTGCGCCATAGAAAAAGGGAGAGGGTGGGGTGGAAAGCACCCAAACTCCAGCCACTGTACACAAAAAAATGTACTTGTCTTATCACAAATGATTTTAAACTTGCAAGCACCCCAATTTGCAGCTAGGAGGCCCACTTGAGGGATCAGTTAAAATTTACTCCTTTATACACATGCCAACTCTGACTTCAAAAAGACTTTATTCCCAAGGATAAACAACCCAATATTTGTGTAATATAATTAAGTGAAGGCATCTTTTAAATGTCATACCAGTTTGTGCCATGCTTTAAATTGTTATGCATCAACAGAATTTAACGAGATGGCCAAGGATCCGGCATCCTGCATGAATGTGATAAGCCACAAATACTGTATAGCTCTTTAATAGATTGCCAAAATAAAGCATTTTGTATGCAAATTATTCATGGAATAGCAGAGCTAATACAGTGCCAAAATTACGCCCACTGGTCCCCTGCAATTAGCAGTTAAGTTGAAGCTTCTTCAAACTGCAGAATTTCTTTCAGGGCCTCCCAATACTTCAAAAACCTTTTTTGTTGTTGTTGTTGTTGATGGAAAAGGCAAAATGGACTTTTCATTTTCCTTGCCTGCTTGAGTTTTATAGCAGAAAAGTAACAATTGGCATCTCCTCTGAACTATTACACGGAAGCTCTAGCTGAATTCAACACCAGAGTTTAGAATTAGAATTATGGGTTGGGCTAAGAGGAACGAAAAAGGACCACAGGGAAGAAGCGAAGGAGAATTTTGCTCATAATACATATAATCTCTACTTTTTCATGGCAAAAAATAAAGCAGATAAATTGAAAGTACCAAATGTTAATGATCATTTTTTTTGTTAGTCTCTATTGTTTCTTTTGTTGTCTCTTTTCTAATTTTTTTTCTTGCCCATGAAACATCCATCTATAGGACCAGTGTACGAACCAATAAGGAAGAGGTTCATCAGAATCACCAATCGACGACAGAACTGACCATCCCCTCACCAGCTGAATTTCATGCCTCACAACCAGTGGTGGGATTCAATTTTTTTTACTACCGGTTCTGTGGGCATGGCTTGGTGGGCATGGCAGGGGAAGGATACTGTAAAATCTCCAGTCAGAGGTGGTATTTGCCGGTTCTCCAACTACTCAAAATTTCCACTACCAGTTCTCCAGAATTGGTCAGAACCTGCTGAATACCATCTCTGCTCACAACAAACAGTCAGAAGTCACAAGACCAGAATCAGTCTTGTGATTCAACCAGTCTTGTGACTCAGTCAGTCATTCAACCAGTCATGAGACCAATTGACTATCCAAGACCTATATAAATGAACAAGACACTTCACCCAAAACCTCCGCTGAATATGTTACTTAGTTTGGTAATGAAATGTCTGGGAACCAAGCAGCAAGCTCAGAGAACAAATCTCTGCTAAAAATCCATCTGCTGATAATTTTTACAGGACATAGAATGGAAAAAATCATGTAGGAAATGCTGCTGAATCAGAAGTGCAATTCTTTTCAGTCCTATCACAAATGATATCTAAGTCAGGGATCTGTAACCCCTGGTCCATGTACCGGCAACGGGCCACAGCATGCCAGAAACCAGGCCATGCAAAAAAGTGAAGCCCCATCTGCAGGATGCAGGCAGCACACGAAACCAACCCCCCTCTGGTCCATGGAAAAACCTCTCTCCATGGACCCGGTCCCTGGTACCCAAAAGGTGGGGGGCTGCTGATCTAAGTATATGGTCCCTAAGAACTGCTTTGCTCCCAAAGTTCATTTAAAATATTTAATATTTAAAATTTAAATTTAATACTTAAAATAACCCACTTCAGAATGTAGAGATTCCAGCCTCATGCTAGTTTTAGTACCCAATCTAAACTTGTTGAATTTGGCTTTACCTGCCTTATGACTTCCTGATCTTTTGGATTACAACATCTGTTCCTCCTGATTGGCAATTGTAGCAGGGGTAACGGAAGTTTTAGTCCAGGATCTGAAAGACTTGTTTAATCGTTCTCATAACCTATTAAAGTAGATTATCTCTTATGGTGATGAATTCCATATATTAATACTATTCCCTTCGTTTAATCTGTATATCATACAGTAGATGTTGAGAACTGCTTAAAATCAGCCTTTGGATTCAATGGCAGCACAACTGCCTTCTGTCTCTCAAAGTTTAGCCTGGAATCCCAAATCTACTTTAGTACATGGCATACATTTTCATAATTTTCTTTTAAAATACCCATGCATATATCCTTGGCTTTCACAGAGGAAAGAAATGTTTGCAGCTCTTGGTGTTTTGTCTATTAAATGTGCGAAATTGTTTATAAAGCAGAGTTCTTCACTGATTGTTCAATGGTTTGAAAAGCATTAAAATAGAGTACCTAGAATCATCATTATGAACTTAAGCATTTCTCTGTACAATATGCGTAATATATGATACCGAACTGATATTAGACTTCAAAAAGGACTGGATGGTGAATACTGCATATTCTGTTCATTTTGGGTTGTCTTCATGCTGACTGTATTTTTCATTTACAATCTAATCATCAAAAGAGTATATTACATGTCAGAGGGTTGTGACAATGATTTGAGGAAACAATGTCAAACTGCTTGGACTTAAATGGCCTTCCTAAACTAACCTGCAGAATTTACTGCCAACTAAATAAAAACATTAATTCTGATCACAACTATTTTATAAAATTTTGTGAACATCATAAACCATTGTGTACACTCCAGTGAACTTTAAAAAGTGTAATAACAATCTTCAGATTTGTATTTTTTTTACTCCTTACTTTGTTAGTTTCTTTAGGCAAGAAAAAAAGCTAAGAACATTATTTTCTGATGTATCACACATGACATTTTCCACTATGTCTGTCTATCTGTCTGTCTCTCTTCCATCCATGTATAGGAAGAAATCATGTCTATTAATCTATTATGAAAATGACACTTATCAAAAGTAGTTTCCCAATATAACACAGCTTTAAAGTATAGCATATTGAGGAGACAATCTAGATTATTCTAGCTCATGGAAGCAGAATTCTTTGCTGTTTATAGCAATCAAAATAGCCATAATTTCATTTAATTTCACCTGGCTATCATTAAAAAGCTCATAGAACTAATGAATTGAAGGTTGTGGTTGTAATATTATATGTTCAATGATGTATATATTTATATTTAAATACTAACAAATATAGTTATTATGAATCAGAAGCATTGAAAATTAGAGAGGTGTTACCAGAGGTAATATGCCAAGTATTACAAAGTATCTTTCATACAATAAATCTATCAAATAAAATATGAATTGCCTGAGAAAATAATTAAATAATAAGAAGTAAAAGTTAATTGCTAGTGGCACTCATAGATCTGGTATATATATTTATGGATATCATATGAGTTCTTTATATCTGACATGTATAAAGTGCCAGCTGAATTATTGGCTCCATGAGAAATGATTTCATCTGAACACTATGATGGTCCAACTCATTTATAAATACATTGGCATCTGAAATTCGTATCTTGAACTTGTAGTCATTGAATAAATCCCTTCCTTCCTGCCTGCCTGCAGAAAAGTATGACAATTGCTAGTGCTATCATAAATGGGCTGCAAAAATTTAGATGCTAGCTCCAGGACAGCATCAAGGTATCAAAAACAGTGACTCTTGGTTGCCAGGTAATAGTTATCTGGATTTCTTTAGCCAGATATGATAGTCCCAGCACATGTATAGAATCAGAACATCACCAACATATTGTTACCTTTTTAATTATCCAGTATCACATGTTTTATGAATTTATGAATTTTAATTGACCCTTAATATTTTGCATCAATGGGTGCCAACTGTTTAAAGTTACATTTGTAGGTTTCTTTATAGAGCCATAACCTTGTCCAACTATATTTTGTACTAATTCTGCATGATTTTGATGAGCATACAAGGAACCTATGATTCAAATGACTATGAATATGAATGAAACTCAACATGCAAGCATAGGTATTTGCAGGATCCACTGTTCTCAACCAGATAACAAAGAGAGTGTCATGGTGCAGGACATAGACTCCACCCCTTTCTACAAGATATACTGGACACATACAAAAGGGCAAAGATTGTGTTACATCAGTGCAATGTGGCTTTTGTCATTTGTCCCCACCCCTGCCCATGCACTGCTGGTTGCACAATGCACTTCTGTTCCCAGATGTTTGTGAATGATGTCTCCATGTTTTAATGCTTCAAGAAAAAGGCCTTCTTAGTTCACATGGCTTTCTTTTATGGAGAACCAAGATAATGTCATTTTCATTTGGAATCCATCCATGTGATCCAGTGGTGGTATGCTACTGGTTCGGATTGGTTCAGCCAAACCGGTAGTGAAAAAAAGAAAGCCTCCAATCAGCTGAGAGGATAAAAGACTGAAAAGCACACCGGTCGCTCCTAGCTTCTCGTTTCTTCATCCTCTCAGCTGATTGGCTTGTTAGGGGTGTGTGTGCTAGGGGGCACACGTGCGTGTGTGTGCCTGTGTGATCACCCACTGAACCAGTTGCAGCTAAGGTAGGATCCTACTACTGATGTGATCCCACCACTCTCACAAGTGGAACAGCACGCAGACACGTGCTTCCCTGCCACTTGCATGGCCTGGTTTGAAACAGGCTGCAGCCTGGTAGTGGCCCACGGCCTGCGAGTTGGGGATCCTTGTCTTAGGTATTAATTCTGGAATTGTCATTCAATTTTGTGAGGTGAGGGGCATCTAAATCACATTATCATTGAATTATTCTCTATTTTTCTCTAGGATGCTTCACTTGGAATTCATAAAACCCTTCTTTTAAAATAAAGGCCAGCTCTTTAGGCTACAGTCTGCACAAAGGAAGAACAACTTGATGTTTCTTTTTTGTCTTTTTGTAACTCTTTTTGAGAAGAAATATGATCCCGATGTTTTGAGGGCTGAAAACTATTGACCTGCCTCCACTTTGGCTCCCTAGCACTGTATTTTATATATACATCTATGTAAGTAGGTATGGTGAATGAATTTTAAAATATTTATGTCATTTTAGCAGCCTGTTTATTTCATTGTTCTTTTTTATCTAAACTGAAGCTGTTTTCCCCCACAATTCCAATTAAATGACAAAGTGTTTTAGAAGAAATGAATAACAGATTAAAAAAAAATCTCTCAACTGATCAAATGGCATGATTAGGTATAGTATTTCTATTTGCCTCTCTGTGCATACATGCAATTATCTTAAACATGGGTAGAACATAGAGATGCAGACATTGTGGAGAGGGGAAATACTACAGTAATTTAAGTGCAGAAAGTCAATAGTAATTCTGTGTATTACTTACAGTGAAATAACAATGCCTGGACATTGCTAAAAGTTGAAAGTTGGATAGCACTGTAAATACTGGGAACAATGGAACAAAATTCCCTGCACAGAAATAGCTGAAGCTGAAAAAGATTAGTATACACAATGGTTGCAGTTGAATGAAATATTCAGAAATGATGCTTCTTGTGTGTGTCTATTCCCGAAAAAGATTACTTTGTGTTGTTCCAGGAGAACTCTGAATGTGCTCTGTAAACATGAGCTCAGAAGCAAAACACAGTCAGTCAGTCAGTCAGTCAGTCAGTCAGCCACACAGACAGACAGACAGACAGACAGACAGACAGACAGACAGACAGACAGACACAGAAAGAGAGAGGGAGGGAGGGAGGGAGAAAGAGAGAAATCAAAAGCTACAGAAGTGCAAAACAGAGAGAGAGAGAATTCAAAAGCTACAGAAGTCCAAAAGAAAAACAAGGTAATCTTTCCTGTAATTTTCCCTTAAAGTCAGTAGCAAAATGGATGCCATTGTTTTCCAAATGGGTCTTTAAACCAAGTTCGATTGTGCTGCGGGCAGAAGAGTGGCCTCCCAATTCTGACCTACCAAAAGCCTCTTAGCTACACCTGAGCTACTTAGATTGATTTGGTTGGCCAACATCAGGCCCTGACAGCTTGTCCCTGACTTTGTGGAGGGGAGAAAAAAATGGTAGCCAATCTAAATCAATCTTTCAGCTGCCTCGCTGCTTTAAATACCAGTAGAGCAAACAAACACCCCCTAAACAATATAGCAAGAGCCATATATCAATTACGCTAAATGCTCAAGCATTTTTACTTCCCAGCCTGCAACATCCACATGTAGTATCCTCTACACTGTGCTGAGATGATAATGGTCCTGTATTGTTCTAAGACATCTGGCAGCTAGATAAGGCCTGCCTGCTCTCAGATGATAATGCAACTGGGCAGACTTAACATTGTGATTTGAAAATTTCTTGGGTCTCACAAAAATGTTCTATTAAGCCCACTGACCCCAATTGAATATTAATTAGCTAATTAACGGATTTATTGTTCCACGCAATTTCTGGAGAGGCATTTTTTTGGGTGTGCATTATTTTTCTCTAAATTATTTTTTACATTGTGTATAATTGAATCTTTGCAGCTGCCAACATCTTCTGCATCATTTGGCAAAAAAAAAGAAAGAAGGAAAGGAAAAAACCTCCCCCAAACAACAAAACCTCCTGGAAAAAACCCACAAAACAACAAACAGAAAAATAAAACAAGCAAACACAAAGCAGAAAGAGACTGTGCACAAATGTGGATACACCACAAAGGTTTTCAAATCTTTTTAGTTTGGGAAAAAGAGAGAGAAAACGCAAGGACAGTATAATTGCTTTTAATTTGGGAAAGGTAAACGTTGAACTAACAGCAATCTCAACTTTCCCCAATACTCCGTTCTGATTCACTACATGAGAAAAGAGTTATTTTGCTCTAAGGTAACTGTGAAAAACGTATATTAATACTAGGAAAAATAGAGTTATTACTGGGTTTTTTTGGTTTTAAAATTTCCTTTTTTCTTTTAACTTCACTTTTTAAAACAATATTTGCCAAATTCTGTTGATTCCAAAAGTCAGAAGCTAGCACCAGAAACCAGGAGACTGTGAGTTCTAGTCCCACCTTAGGTATGAAGCCAAGTGGTTGTTCTTGGGCCAGTCACACATTTTCAACCCTAGTAAACTGGCAATGGCAAACCACTTCTGAAAAACTTTGCCAAGAATAGTGCAGGGACTAGTCCAAGCAGTCACCTGGAGACAAAAACTGACTCAAAGAAATAAAATATAAAATAAAATACTTATTACTTGTCATTAATTACATTATTTAATAGTTTATTCCCTTCAACACATATTGATCCCAATCCCCACAAATTGCAGTTAATTTCTAAATTTAAAACAAATTAAAAAACACTTCTGAAAAACCTTGCCAAGAAAACGTCAGGGACTTGTTCAGACTGCCTCCAATCAGATACTATTGCATAGAAGAAAAAAGAGGATATAGCTGGCACAATTTAATCAACATTCACCACCATATTCTGAATTCACAGTATGAGATTAGGGGACCACCAATGAACATTGGAATGGTAAATTGGCACTTCAGCTAATAAAAAATATTTGAGGAAAAACAAAAAGAGACCAACTTTCACAGCTGTTTTACTGTGGGGTTTTGAGCTGACCTATTAAGAATGACTACCAGATACTTTCCATGAGAAATTTTATAGTTGCTCGTGAAAGTTTATCAGAACCAGTTTGGTCTAGTCTGGTTAAGGCACCAGGCTAGAAAACAGAAGGCCACGTGTTTAGGTCCTGCCTTAGTTCCATTAGTTCTCTGTCAGCCCAACCCAGGAGGAAGGTGTGTTGGATATGGTCGTCGCCTTGAGTAATTTGTAAATATAATAAGGGCAGGAAATAAATAAACAAATGAAGTCCAAATTGAAACATTTCATGTCATTTGTGAATAACAGGCCCTGGTTGTATTTGGTGCAGAAAGTATTTTGAAGCAGGGACCAAGTTTTGCTTGTGTTCCTAGGAGGAACTTCACCCAATCATTGAAGGACAGAAGTGACCTTTTACTATAATATAATAGCTGGGATCATTTTACAAAGAAACAATTTGAATAGCTTTCTTTGGGAGGGGGAAAAGAAAAGCTTTCTTTTGCTGGAAACTGGAAAACAAAATGTTTGATTGAGGTCATCTTGACATCCATTAGTGTGATAAATGAAGTTGAATTCAAGGTTGTTCTATTATCAAGGTTCATTTTCGTGTGTTCAATTCTGGATTCCCCCCTCCCTCCATTTTTTAAACAACATTCCCTCAGACTCAAGGCTGATTATGGTAATTACACTTTCTACTCATAATAATACAAATGATTCAAAGAGTTATTCACAATGTTTCAATGTCAGCACTTAGATAAATGCCCATTCTTTCCTGAGGATTTTCATTTTTTTTCTTTTTTTAATGCAGGTTAGTTAGTAGCTACAATAACAGTCTAGCTGTCAAAAAACCCAGGATTTACATGGCCAGTAACTCTCTTTGCAATTGTTTGGCTGATCCGCATAGCAACTAGAACAACTGGGGTACTAGATAATTTATAACTGCTCCCTAATATAAGAAGAACAATTATATTGTGTGTTGTATAAAAAGGCCATTATTTAGCTCAATTTTTAAAAAATGTATTCTGAACAAAATGCCCATCCTTTCCAGGGCTATTTTCTTCTTGGTTTCTAATTAGATGTCCTAGGAATATGGGAGGTATAAATTTTCAAGAGAAAATATACTTATGGAATTTTAATTTGCTTCTTGTATACCTTGCTCATAAAACTTCTTAATCTCTTTCCAAAGGTGTTTAATCAAAAAGAGAATACAGCATAGGAACACAATCGCTTGATACCATTGGAGATGCATCCAGCAATGATCTGACTGTAATCTCTAACCCTGACTTTCATAGCGCGAAGAGGATGAAAAGATTTCAGGCAAGGACATTTTAATGGCATAAATTGAATTTAGCTCTCTGAATTGGTGTCAGTTCTGCCTCAGAACCTCATGTATAAGGAAAGAATTATAGTGACCAACTTCCTATGGTTGCTCAGAATTTTTAAAGCAGGTTTAATAAAACTACAGAAATGATCTCCCCCCCCCTCTTGTTTTTGTTATTCAGAAAAATGCCTTGTGTAAGGAGGGATTTTGAATGATTTAGCACAAAGTTTGATATGAAGTAGCATGGGCTACATTCATCCCAGAAGAGAAAAGGAAATAGGAATGGGCAGACTTGGTTAGCATTGCATGAAGGGTCTAGGACAACTCATCATGGCCAACTTGCCAGGGCCAACTTGAAGTGCCCAAGTCACTGTGGCCAACCTGTCACGGCCAACTCACCATGGCACAAGTCACTGCAGACAAAAGTGACACTAATATCAAAGAAATGGTGGAATAGAGTCATTAAAGAAAGGATGAAAAAGGAGGCACAAAATAATATATGAATGCTAAAAATTAAAATAATTAAAAAACATTTTAAATAATTAAATTGAATTGTTGAATGATCCCACAGAAAGTTGACAATGGTGAGTTGACCATGGTGAGTTGTCCTGCAACAAGTTGGCTGCAGCAAGTTGGCCGAGGCAAGTTGTCCCGTTCCACTGTATGAATGCTACACTAGATGGAGGGATCTCCTACGTTCCTCTGTCCTCAACAAATCCTCTTTGGAAGCTCACTGGGGCTTAGATCCTGGCCATACCTCAGATGAGAAGAGTGCTCCTTCTGATTCTGAAAGATTGTCCCACAAGACTCTGGAAGAGTATAGGTTAGTCAGGGGCCAGGAATGAAAGCATCTGTTTGATATAAAAATTGGAACTCCTTGTGAGTAAAAGTACATTGATGTCTAAAGTCCTACTACTACTCAATTGGGAAGCTGTATTTCCAGTAGTTTGCAGATGAGCCTTGGTGGAGCATTGAATGAGGATTCACACTCTTCAGTCTTTGGTTCTAGATTCCTGGTTGCTGCAAATAGGAATTTACAAACTGTGCTAAGGTAAGATTTGATTCTCACTTAGTGTGAACCCAGCTATTACAGCTTAATGAATAAACCATGATCAAATTATGGCTTCTATGATGTATAAATTAAACTTCTAAGTCAAATTGTTCAGCCATTAAACTCAGCACTGTCAACTTGCATCAGGAAAAGGCCTCTCAAAGCTCATATAAGAAACAGATGTGTTTTATTATTTTTTTTCCACCCAGTCTTTGCCTTGAGATTGATGCCAGGACTTGCAATACATAAAGCATGTCCTCATCCACTGAGTTATGGCACCCGAGCCATGCCAGGAGACTTACATTGGCATCACTGAAATGATTGCATCTGCCTAACACAGATTGCCTTGTGGTCTTGTAGCCAACCTATTTTCAGTCTGTGGCAGCATGGCATCAATTAACTGGATCCAAGAAAGTGAGTAAAATGGGAAGAGGGAGAATCAAATTGACCAAGAGCCTATCATTTTTATGTTATCCTCTCTGAAAATGCCAGTTCGTAGGTAGAACCGCCATAATTCACACACCCTTTCCTTTGTATGCTTTTACATAAGCTTATAATGGATGGTATTTGAGTGGCTGAGATATTGTAGCTCCTGACAAACAGTGCAAACTTTGGCAGTTGCTATAAATATCCCACCCAAATACTTGGAACCGCAAAATCCAAAGCATCCAAAGTAGCCAACAGCTTGTAAGAAGTTGACAGGTTGCTGCATTTTGAGACTTCATGGCTAAGAAATGCACACCATAGCATGGGGACAGTCCTTTCCTTTCCTTTCCTTTCCTTTCCTTTCCTTTCCTTTCCTTTCCTTTCCTTTCCTTTCCTTTCCTTTCCTTTCCTTTCCTTTCCTTTCCTTTCCTTCCTTCCTTCCTTCCCTTCCCTTCCCTTCCTTTCCTTTCCTTCATCACTGTCTACCTCCACCTTTGTTCCCTCTTTCCTTGAAGGAGTATTAATGAAAGAGACATCATTGGAAACAAATACAACCCTTGTTCTTATACCTCACATCTATCTCTAATACATAACCAGTCTACCTCTTTGATTTTTTAAAAAACAAAATATTGAAATTAACAAGCTTACAGCCCTCATCAGAACTCTGCAGATGAATTACGTATGTTAAATTGCCTCAAAATTAACTTCAGCTTAGCAAAGGTTTGTTCAAAGGCTCAATAAAAGATAGGAAAGGTGACATTTCACAGCATTAGTGATGAAGCTGTAAATCAGCCCCCCCTTTTTTTGGCAAAGTCAACTATTTTGCATAATCCATTTATCGCCAATCTATTCTACCTCATTAGGAATTTGTGTTGTCCTCATCACCATGGTAGTCAAACATCCACAGTACTGAAACCTTGCCCAAGCATTGCTCTTCAAAGAAGTTTAATCCATAAAAGGAATGGCTATTGTTAATTCAGACAATTAATAATGGTGATAAATGGGATACTTTTAGCTGGAAACAACCACTTGGCAAAGTTTCTTCAAAGCAACAGTTTATATGGAATTTTTAGTGACAGTCCCTTTCCTTTTGTGTTCCTTTTATACCTTGGAAATGCCTTTTATAACCAAACCATCTGAGAAGCCTGTTCCCTTTTCTTTTTTTCTTTCATTTTCTTGGGTTAATATTTATCAAGGACCGTAACCCACTCAAGTAACCATGATGGTGTCTTTACACTTTATGACACTGAAATTTGAAGCTGAGGATGCCCCTCCCCAGAGCCGGATCTCAAAAATTTCCCCTCAGCTCAGGTTCCTGGGGAAAAAGCCACATTTTGTTAGAAAAGAGTGTGGTGTACTATTAAAGTAGATAAGTAGATAAAATAAACTTTAAAAAATAGTTTTATTGTTTGCCTCCTGAGGAAATAGAGAAAGTTCTTGGATCTGTCCCTGCCATATTTCCATGTTAAGTCATTCCAAATAAACAAAGAAGCTACCATTGGGCCCAATGACTTTTTGCAAGTGTTGGCCAATGTCCAGAATTCCATTCTCAGCAAAACTTGTGGAAGCTTTTTATCAGCTTCAGTTGCAGGTGCATCATTGCCTGGAGGAGAAAAATCTGCATTTGTTCATTTGCCAGAGTGTTGGGATGTGTTCTTTGAAGGTAGTCTGGAATTATAGATGGCCAAAGGATCCAGCTGCAGATGGGACATGAGGACTCCTTGAGGTTGCTCATTATCTCATCTTAAAACAACTTCCTTGGTGGTAGGTTGCTTTCTTACACTCAACTGAATGTACTCACAATTGTGTGCAAAGGCTTACATGATGTAAGACAAAGCTACTTACAGTCTGCCCTGTGGTGTTAGCTCATTTAATGGATTCTTCAGAGATGATTGACAAAAACTAGTGCAGCTTTTTCTGTGGATTTGCCCATAATTTGAAATAAATTATCACTGATATCGATGTAATTCTTCTCTTACTATAATTTAGTCTTTATTTTCTGGATCTTTTTTACTCTACTAGGTTTTTTATTGAATACCTGTTTTATTGACTTTTTAAAATCAAATTTTCCATACAATACTTATAAGCTACTCAGAGCTATGAAGCATGTGAGTAGGATATACACTTCATAAAGAAATGAATAAAATATACAAATAGGGAGGAGCCTATCTAGTCAGCCACAAGGAAAATAAGAAAGTGATAAATAGTGTTGCAATCCAAAGGCTCTTGTATTTAGTTTGCAGTTTCATAGTCATGCGCTGCCATGGATGCTTACAATCAATACATACCTTGGAAGAGGCAGAATATTTTCAGTTGTAATACTGGCCCTATTGGATGCTCTGGTCCAAAGCTGGTTGGGCTTTGTAGGAGAAAAGGAAAACTTTGACCCTGGTTTGGCAGCCAAGCAGAACACAATATGAGAGAAAATATGGATTGTTTACTGTCCACTTAGCATATGGATCCAACTGCTGTGTTTTGTAAAATATAGTTTAAGGCTTAACATGGAGGAATTAAGCCAACTGTAGCTTACTGAGTAAATCAGGGTTAAATGAGCCATGGTTTAAACCATATATAAACCAAGCAAGAAAATGAGAGAAGAAGAATAGCTAAATTAATTAATCTTCTGAGAATTATGAACTCATCCTATTAGACAAGATCATCAGGAGAAGCCCCTTTGAAGATGTTTCCAGTGCCATAAGTTTGTTTTTCTGTCTCACAGAAGAAGCCTAAATTATATATATAGTTTATATAATAATATAAGAGTGGAGGTTACATCAAAACATCATCCTGTGCATGTCATAATTTTGACATTATCTCAGTTTGCTGTGGACGGGATATAAGCAAACAAAGGGACAATTCCATGAGAATCAACTTTTTTTTTCAAATAAAGAGCTTACTAAAACATTTTTTTTTAAATCTGAGAAAGGAATACTTTTTAAACCAGTGTTTCTTTTCTTCAATTGGAAAGTGAATGATAAAAAAAATCCTCTTTGCCAAATAGCACATCTTTGCCTAATATTTATATATAGAATTTTATTCATGTTTCCTGTAATTTCAATATTAACATCATGCTCCTTTCTCTTTTTCAGCAACATAGGAGTATCATTATTCAAATGAAGCCGCTCCTTTTTTTACAATCTCTCTCCTCTTTTCACCATTTCAAGCAATAGATTCATTATACTCTGCCTGTAATGTTAGAGTAATTTCCATGGCACCAGATTTTAATGATACAAACACTGAGTGGATGGGTAAAAGGGGAAATGAGGAACAAAGCCTCTCTTCAAATAGGAATTGTTTGCTAATTAGCATTAATGGAAAAAAGAGATGCAACACATTACAGTTAGGCGGTAACCAGGAAGTTTCTTTCTCTCTCTCTCTCTCTCTCTCCTCCTCCTTCCTTTTTCCTTCCCCTCTTTTCCTTCCTTCCTTCCTTCCTTCCTTCCTCCCTTCCTCTTCCTTCCCTCCCTCCCTTTCTCTTCTCTTCTCTTCTCTTCTCTTCTCTTCTCTTCTCTTCTCTTCTCTTCTCTTCTCCTCTTCTTCCCTCCCATCCTCTTTTCTGGCAAGGAAAAGGAATATTTCAGAAAAAGAGAAAGAAATTACAAACAGAACTAGCAGATTAACAGATTGGTCAACAACCATCTGTGGGCTAAACAAGAACCTACCATAAATAGGAACCTACCATAAATTAAGCTTGACCACGGGGATCACAGTTATGGTGCACATCATTTTGATCCACTTTCCCTCACAAATTGAAGCAGATCTAATAAGGACAGGTATGTTGAATTACAAGGTGAAAGATTGCTAGGTGGATATATTTTGAAATAAAAGCAGGGCTTATTGTTGCATCAAATAAATTGTAATAGTTACTCAGAAAGAATCAATTATAGGCAATTTCTGTGCCAGTTATTGGGTCATAAAGAGCATTAAATTAAAACAAAAAGTGGATCTTATGAATTATGTTCCTGGAACCGACAATATTGCTCAATATTTACTCAGAAATAGCAACAACAGAGGGTCAGGATAAAGCTGCAGTTACATGATATAATCAGTAATTAGCATTCTGCCTTTCTTAATTCTATTGAACAACTGAAGGTGAATTGTCCATCACTTGAAAATCTCACTCCACATGCAACAAAAGGAATCCATGCACTGACATGAAAAAGTAGTACTTCTCAAGATGCATTTCCAACTGACATCACTGCATTGACATCACATTGAAATGTTTATCTTATTGAAGTTGGCTGGAATTCATCTTTCCATGCATATGGAGATTCCAAATGGATGCAGACTCAGCTGGATCAAGGCCATATGCAATTGACGGACACATCTCAAAGAAAGGGGAAACTTTCAACCTATGTTTCCTGCCACACAAGAGATATATAGTCCTGACTCACATATAATACATGGCTATGGTTTTCCATCAGAGAAATAAGAACATACATAAATGTGATTTTGTCTCTGGCTTATGGTGGGACCCCCGAATTTTCAAGGCCAGTAAAAATATTTGGAATGTCCAAGAAGACCGTAAGGTGTTTGCCATGGGAGAGTTTTCCTGTTTGAAGCACAGTGTTAACAGGGAATATGCCAATTTACCAGAATGGTCCTGTTTTCCCGATTACCTTACCTTGCTGCAGAAATTCCCAACTATCCTTCTTTCTGGATGGATGGAAGGTTCCATTAAAAAAAATTCTGCTGCAATTCTAGTCATTTAGATCCCAGATGAAAGATCATGTTTGAGTTTAGTGCCTTGCTTTGCAGCATGTCAGCTTCACATACGTTTAATTAAAAGGTTTTATAAATATATGTTAAAAGCCAGAGAGCGTTGTGGGTCACCAGGGAGGTTTCCATGGATGCAATGGTGCCCAAGGGGGCCATTTTATAGGCTCCATGGATATTAACCAGCCACTGTGGTTTAGTATTATGTATGAACTAGGCCATTAAGGTTCAAATAAACCATAATTAAGATACTCTGGTTTAGCATTGGGTTCAAATAACTTTGTTGAATGGTAGGAGTTCAACACAAACCATTCCTGAGTATTTATCCTTTCCCTTTTTGAAGATAAATGTCTCTTCTCGGCCTGCCCATCTCAATAAGACAAATTAGTTTATGGAAAGGCCTTAGTAGAATGGGAGTGCTGTATACACTCAGGAATCATGCTTTATATTCTTAGATTGGGGTTGAACTGGTCTTGCTGAACTGTTCCTCTCAACAGTCCAGAACAGTCAGTTTCATTATTAGAAACAGGGGAGCAGTTGCCTCCAAAGGCAGATGCTGGAACTTAACAGCAAGGAGTTGAAGCAAAACTACATGGCCTACTCTATCTCCTCTGCACTCTCTAAACCAGTGTTTCTCAACCTTGGTGGCTCAGGCTGTTAATTGCCTGCACTTAAGTTCCAGCTGCCTACAACTGCTGTAGGCTCGAATCCCACCAGGCTCAAGGTTGACTCAGCCTTCCATCCTCTCGGGGTAGGTAAATTGAGGACCCAAGATTGTTGGGGGCAATTAGCTGACCTTGTAAAAATGCCGCTTAGTAATAAGCAGGCATATACAATGGAATGAAGGCTATTGCTGAGCACACTGGGTTGCATCCCAAAAATTGTAAGCCACCCTGAGCCTCCGGAGAAGGGCGGCATATAAATGTAATTAAAAAAAAAAAAGATGGGTGGACTTCAAGTCCCAGAATTCTCCTGCCAGTAGGCTGCCCCATCAAATTAGAATGGAGGTTCAAGTGGTGGTCCCAAAAATCTTTTACATATGGAATGGGAGGGGTATCATCTTGTTTTTCAAGACAGCATAATCCAGTGGTGGGATTCAATTATTTTTTACTACCGGTTCTGTGAGCGTGGCTTGGTGGGTGTGGCTTGGTGGGCATGGCAGGGGAAGGATACTGCAAAATCTCCATTCCCTCCCCACTCCTGTGGGAAGGTTACTGCAAAATCCCCATTCCCCCCACCCCACTAACCTGTTTTCCAGCTCCATTCTCCTGTGCAGGGCAACAAAAGAAGACCCAGCCGATCAGCTGGGACTTGGGAGGCAGAGAATAGATGGGGCAGGGCCAGTCAGAGGTGGTATTTGCTGGTTCTCCAAACTACTCAAAATTTCCGCTACCGATTCTTCAGAACTGGTCAGACCCAGCTGAATAACACCTCTGGCATAATCATCTTCAGTTCGCTGTGCAAATAATATTATAATTATTTTAAAACCAATGCTGAATTAGAAGCAAGTTTCCTTTACCCAGCAGATTAGAATTATTGTGGCCCAGGTAGACTATAAATTTCCTCTTGCTCCCCTACCTCTATATGGATGCCCAGGTGGAGTCCATTCTTCCCTAGACAGACATGATGTAATAGGCCTTTTTCTTAGCAAAGGCTTACAGTGCTATGGAACTGTATGGAAAAGCTAAAATTGAGGTACAAAGAACTCAAGAATTCAAGGGTTATCCCAGAAAGCTGTTTAGAGTCTCCTTCAGAGGAGCTGGAATACACGAGTCCAGTGTCTTTCTAAAGCAAGACTGCAGGAGAGAAGGAAAAGGAGTCATAGTAATATTTATATATAGCCATTGTTTATCTCTGAAATCCTTCCCTGCCCCTTCGGGCTTTCCTGTGTGATTGTGCCAATAGATGTTTTGTACAAGCAAGGAAGAATTTTGCAGGAGTATAAAATTAGGAATACCTTGTCCCTCCCTCCCCCAAACCAAAGAAATATATCTCCCGTAATTGACTCCTGTTCAAGAATCTGATAATTGTACGTTTGTTCATTTTGTGTAGGGGTAAGATTTACAGGATAAAGATGGCAGAGAAACTAGCATGCAGATTAAAGCAACTGGCTACTGCCAGATTTATATTCCATTTGGGATGATAATGAGCTGGTTAATATAGAGGTACAAGACAGTAATAAACCATCGACTTTTGCAGATCTCTCTGTGAATCTGAATCATTATCTGGTGACCAGGCAATCAATGATATGCAAGAACCTGTCCAGTTTTTTTTCCTCTGCTCACCAGCTCTTAGGTAAAACAAGATCAGCAATCTTGCCTCTTTTTTTTGACTGTCACAAGAGATTCTATAGGCAATAAAAGCAATAAATCTACTTCTGACTCCCAGGGAATGCATATATTGAATTGAGCTTTATTAATGGTTCATGGATCAGGTAATCTCACTCTTCAGAAATATTCTTTTCAAATAGATAACAGTTTCTCTGGCATATAGATTGTGTTAATTTTTTATAGAAAAACAGAAACCCTTTCAATCAACTTTAAAAATATCTCTTTCTCTGCATATGTGCAGCTCATGATAGCATTCAGCATTTTTAAGGACTAAAGGATGATATAAAATTAGTTAGCCCAGATTGCACAGTTTGAAAGATACATTTAAAGTATGAACCCAGTGATTCCAATAATCTTAAAATTGGTCTGTCAGAAAGATTATTACACAAATACCCTACTAAACAAATCAGTTACATTTGGCAGGTGTGCATACGGGTGTGCCTTTCAGCCCTGAAACAAAACAATGCTGCAGTCAAGTAGTACAAATAGCACTATCAAAATAAGCTGCTCAGACTTGAATAAGCTGCTTAATTTCCTCAGTTTAGTCAATTTTAAACTCTGGAATCTATTTCTCACAGATAGGAAAGAAAAGGAAAGGAGAAATGATCTGGGTGGGCCCAGAATGTCTACTGTAACAATGATGAAGGGAATGTGAAACACAGGGAAGATCTGAAAAATGTTTACAGAAAAAGACAAACAATGATTGTAAGAACTAGTATGCTGATGAGAGAAGGGGGGAGGGAGGGAGGAAAAAGGAGAAGGGGACTAAGTTTAAGGAAGGCAATTGTTTTAGACCAGGGGTCGCCAACCTTTTGGACCTCAGGGACCACCAAACTCATAATTTTAAATCCCAGAGACCACTAACCAGATCTGTGGGTGTGGCCTAATTTGTGGGTGTGGCTTGGTGGTCATGTGACTGGCTGAGCATGGCTTGTATGTAAATATTATAAACATTTATATAAATATTGAATTTTTTATTAAAAAAGAGCAACTTTCACCCAAAATCAGGCAAAGCAGGCAGGTAGATTGAGTTGCTCACAGAATCACAGATTCATTCAGAGATCTATCTATCTGCCATCAGCTAGCTCAGTCTGTCACATAAAATTTGCTTGCCAGGAGTCTGCACTGAATAATAGAACCTTCAGTCTTAAGGGAGGTTCAGCTGTGCTTAAAAGCAGAGCCAAAGATCTAAAGACTAGCTAGAAAGCAAGAAATCCAGCCATTTCCTGCTTCCTAGCTAATCTAAATCTCCTGGCACAGCAGAACAGATGATGGTCAGAAAAGGAAAAATAGCAATTTAGCAGGCAAGTTTGCCGGGTAAGGAATGAGTGGGCGGGGAGGGTTCCCAGGCCATGTGGTCGGTGCAGCCTTGTGTTTCTGTGCAGCCTGGATTAATTGCTTTGGGAGGGGTGCTCTGGGGGTGAGATTTCTCTGTGGCCCACCAACATTTTCTTGTGGCCCACCAGTGGGCTGTGGCCCACCAGTTGGCACCCACTGTTTTAGACCACTGTTTCTCATCCTTAGCAAACTTTATGAAATGTGGAGTCCAAGCCAGCATGGAATTCTGGGAGTTGAAATCCACACATTTAAAATTACCGAGATTGTGAAAGATGTTCTAGACCAAAGAATATATTTAGAATCAGAGAATACATTGTAGGCCCTCTTACAAAATGACCAGTGTGATCAGTCATATTGTTTTTATCAGAAATCAAATTTCCAAATTTTCTTCTGACTTTAATTGTTTCTAATTTTCCAAGATTCTTTTGTCATGACCACTTTTTTTCCTGAGGAAACTTCCAAACCAAACTCAAGATTACCGCTGTCTTTTATTTTTATTTTTTTTAAAGAATGCCTACGACATCTTTACAAGACAATATCTGATTTAAAAAAAAACCTGCTGTTAAAATCTGCTTTGCAGAATGCCAGTATGTTTTTTTAAATTAAAAGAAACTATGTAAAATTATATCAGAAATCACAGGGTTTTTTCTGGACATATGAATTCTTTTTTTGCCTCGTGTTAGCTAAGCAGAGATCAAAGAAGTTCATAACTGGTTTTCCTTAACCCTGGGCTAGTCAGATCAGAATTTCTTTTTGTTCCAAAGGGAAAAAGTAGAATGGTTGGATCAACTGGTAGAGAAGTTGATTTTGTCCAAATATTAGAAAGATATCCTAATATATTTATTCTTTTTATTTTATTTTATTATTTTATTTCATTTTTATCTGTTGGATTTACAACCTAAAAAAATCACATTTGTTCCAGGACCTAAAGAATCTGGACCATTGTCATGGATGCATTAGTGTTGTTAATATCTTGCTATTCTTATCCACACCAGTAAGTTGGATGCAAAATCTCCAAGATCCCTTCTGGAATGATAATTGTTCTAAAGAAGGGGTGTCAAACTTGATTTCATTGAGGATTGCATCAGGTTGGTTTGACCTCAGGGGGGGGGGCATGGCCAGGGTGAGCATGGCCAGCTTGACGTCACTCATATGGGGAACCTATGGTGGCCTAATGCTAAGCAGGACTTCTTTCAGACCCTCCCTCCCTCTCATTATAATTTTCTTCTTTCCTTCTTTCCTTCTTTCCTTCTTTCCTTCTTTGGACCCCCTGTTTTCACTAGGAGAGGCTGCAGGAGGCAGTTGTGGCTGAAAATGGAGCCCAGGAGGGCCGCACATGGCCCTCCTGAGCTCCGTTTTTGCTGGCAGAGGCACCGCAGGCCAGTCCTTTGCTGTTTCTAGGGTGACCTTGCAGGCCAGATCTAAGCGTGGGCTGGATCTGGCTTGCAGGCCTTGAGTTTGACACCCCTGTTCTATACCCCATATATTTTGAAGCTTTGCTGTATCACAGCTGACAACCTTGGCAAACACTGAAATGGATAGAGTTAAAGTTGTTGAGCATCACTTTGCCTACTTCTGCTGTGAATGCAAGGCAATCATTTCCTTACCCCGTTAATTCTGTATTTTATTTTCCAACCAGGATTCCAAGTTGTGTACCTTTTTAGTAAATGGAGTTGTCAAAAGGTTTGCATTTTTCTTTGGTTTAGTTCTTGATCCTTAGAAATAGTCATACTGTGGAAGATAGGAATGTAATAATCTTCTTCAAGTCCATGAAAGGATATCACACAGAAGAATCATCACAGTAGAGACCATGGAAATATAACTTTAAGCTGTAGTGGAATCAAGTAGGGTATGCACCGTATATCTTCAAGGAGATTGAGCATTTCAAGAAGACTGAACACCTTTCTCCCTGGAATATTTAAACATGAAATGGTCATATTTCTGGCAGAATATTTAGATTTGAAATCTGGTTTTGAGCAGTGGCTGGGCACAATATTTTTAAACAATGTCTTCCAACACTATACTTCTATAGGAAATCACATGAATGCTATTCCTGGACTTTGTAATCTCTCATGGAAATGAAACCCACATAACAATGGAAAAGTTTTAAAATCAAGTCCATATATATGTTTCTCCAATTATTCTTGGAATTTAAAGCAGCTAATGGGGAATAACTCTTGAATATTTTATGATGATGAAATGTTGGCTAAATTTGCCTGGAGATCTATAGTTGTTATATGGTTACAAGCAATGGTGGAATTCAAAATATTTTACTACCGGTTCGATGAGTGCGCACTTTGGGTGCACACATGCTCATTGTGTGCGTGCATAGGGTTTGCTACTGACTTCCTGCAATCCTGCACTCTCCCTGTGTCTTCAACAGCTGACGTGCGACAATGCACTGTGCTGCACGAAGCAGCTGAGTTTCAAAACCAAGAAATAAAGATCAATATAGAGCCAGGGCAGGTGGATGAGCAGACCCAGCAGCTGATCGTTGGAACGAACCGGTTCGCTCACAGATGATCCTCGGAGCTACCGGTTCGGCCCAACCGGGCCCAACCGTAGAATACCACCCCTGGTTACAAGTATCTTCAAATTATAGCAGCCCTACTGACTTACTAAAGTTTGAGTTGCCTCCTTTGGGACATCCCATGGTGGTCATTCTTTTTTGAAGTACTTAAGCATTTCCAAAATCTCAGCTGATTGTTTGTTCCTATAGTCAGCTTTCCAATATGTACAGGTAGTCCTCAACTTACAACAGTTCATTTAATGACCATTCAAAGTTACAATGGCACTGAAAGCAATGACTTACTACTGTTTTTTCACACTTATGACCGTTGCAGAAACCCCCCCAGTCACGTGATCAAAATTTGGACACTTGGCAACTGATTCATATTTATGACAGTTGCAGAGTCTCATGTAAATCACCTTTAGTGACCTTCTGACAGGCAAAGTCAATGGGGAAGTTAGATTCACTTAACAAACATGTGATTAACTCAACAACTGCAGTGGTTCACTTAACAATTGTAACCATTTTACAAGGTCGTAAAATGAGGCAAAACTCACTGAACAAATGCCTCACTTAGCAACAGAAACTTTGGGCTCAAGTTCTAACCATGTCCCATTCTCACACCGGTATATCACAGCTTAGACACCTAGTCTCTTTCTGACAGTAGAATGTTTTTATTCCTAGGAACTAAGCTATATGAGGATTTATATGATGATGGGGAAAAGATAGAATATTAGAAGAAATGTTTCTGAATGCTGAACAGAAATGAATGTCTGAAGGAATCTATCAATACTTTATACTGAGGCAAGAAATACAAAGAAGACTTGTTTTTATTGAGAGCTCTCTCTTTTTTCCCCAAGAAAACTGTTTGTGCAGGATCTCTTGAGAAGCTTCATTTTTTATTCATATATCCATATATATGAGTGCTGGTAATTTGAACTCCTCCAAACAATCACCTGTAAATTATCATCTTCTCAGCAGCAATATATACCCACAAATCATCCTGGGGCAGTGAAATTATATGTGAAATGGTGTATTTATATCACCCGAGACGTGGGAAGAAATTTGCACAGTTTTATAAGAAAGAAAAGGTCTTATTAACATGTAGAGCTAATTGGATAATAAAAAGAGAAAAGTCCTTTAAAAGACCTGAGATGACTGGAGAGTTAATCTATTGAACTTTTGAGCAGAGGAATTTATAGGACCAGTGACACTCCCTTCTCAGCTGTTCACAATGTGGATTTATGAACTGTACAATGCTGCAACCCCCTCCAAAAAACCCTCTCTCATTACCATTTATCTCACTTTCTCACCTTTTCTCTCTGAAATATGCATAACTTGAAACATTGCTGTATGACTTAGACCAGCTTACCTGCACTAAAAACCATTCGTTTGGGAGATTTATTCTGAAACCTTTAGAAGTAACAGGATGTCTTTTGCTTCCCATTGTTTTCATTCTTTGCCAAGTTGCCTTGAACTGAGTCCCCCCACCCTCACCCCACCCCTGCAAGGGTTTTTGAACACCACGGAAATAGGTTTTTTTTTAATTGTCAATGTCAGTCAGATGACTGTACTTTGAAGAGCATGAAGTTTCCAACCCTTTTCAAAGGTAGACACAAGTACATTACGTGGCAGCCATCAAGCAGAGATGACATCAATCTTTTTCTGGGCCATCTTTTTTTTTTAAACAGAGTTTCTGATTTGCTACTCAAAGTGATGGAAGACCCTTTGTGAAACCAATGCTGTTTGGAAACAGAGCGGGATTTACAATCACTTCCAAGTTGCAAATCCAATCTTTCCCCAAACTTTAGAGGAGACTGTAACCTTGTTCATCGTCCAGAGAATGAAGAGCACTTTCATATTCTTTGGTATTTATTAGTCTTCCTGTCTAGTTTATAGCTGGAGTCCAAATAATATGCCGTAATGTTCACAGTTACATCTGTTTTACATTAAGAAATTAAAGAAAGTTGACCTTTCTTTCTAAATGACCTTTCATGGAGATGATTGCTTTCAATAGATAACTCACAGTTTGGAAATCAAAAGAGAATCACGGACAACCCATAATTATAACAATTCAAAGTGTTATGGAATCATCTTTCCCTTATCAATGGAATTTTATTATATAATTTATTTCTAATATTTTAATAGCAGTGACTTAATTTTAGAATAACTAGTTTAGAGGAAAAAAGGAAGGTAAATAATTTTCTTAGAGACACAGTAACTAATATGTTTAATATATCAACTGTTCATGATGCTGTATCCTCCAGTTGTTTCAACTATTTTAACTGTACATGAAGCTGTAGCGAGTAAAATGACTCCATTGTTACTTAGAACCTGTTGACCTGTTACTCAGGGACATTTTCTCAACACAAGCCTAGGAAAAATTGTATTTGTTCATTCAAATGTTTCCTTTTGGATTTTCTAACCAGCTGGACCTAATATCAAATAGTTATTTTCAGGTACTGGGTATCTTTATGGATATTTCCCTTCAGCATAATTTATAAAGACTGTTTCAGTCAATTGTAAATCTACACACATAATAACAATAATAGCCTTTGTTCTAGCCATCCTAAAATCACCTTGACTTGATTGTCTTTTCAAAGATCCAAATGGAAAATTTCCACCAAGATTTTGGCTAATGCATTGTGACAGCACAAGACTCTGTCATATACTTTGTAATGTTATAGTATGATTGTGTCACACTGATCTTATATTACTTTCTCTGACCATCATTTTTCTGGTGGCTGTTCCAAATATTACTATTAAAAGCTCCTCAAAGTTTGAGCAACCATAACTGAATCACTTCTTCTATTATTCATTATTGACTCCTAATAATAAGAGTGATTCCTCTAAGTGCTGAGGAATGGTCATTTCAGTAATAGGGCCCTCATCATGAAATGTTTTCCCCAGAAGAGGGGACACCTGCCACCAATTTCTCCTTTCAACCCCCAAAATTAGTCAAAGTCTAGTTTTGTCTCCCAGTTTGGTTAACTCTATGTTTCTCTCTGATTCTTTAAAAATATGCTGGGATGCCTCTATTGTTTTTTTAGTAGATTGTTGTGTTATATGTTTCTTTAGGGTTGATGTTTACAGACTTGGGAATTTATTTGTAGTTTTAATTATATGTTGCCTTGAGGATTAAAAATTGCAAACAACTAGTATCTTAGAATCCTTTCATAAAACTTCGAATCCTTGACCCCTTGTGGCATTCACTTGCGTTTTTGAAGAGGATTCCTTGTCTTGCAATAGTTTCAGGGCAAGGTCCTAGAAAGAAAGCACTTGACTCTATTTAAATGTTGCTGGGCTAAAAGTTGATGGCCACCTTTAAGAACCTGCTTATGGTTCTTCTTGAAAATGGATTGTAGTCCTTGAAGTCACCTCCAGAAGGATCACTGTCCATTATAAAGTAGGTACAAGACCTCCTTTATGCTCTCTCTGCGTGCTTTTGAACAATGCTGCATAGTATCTGTATATGACATTCTCTCATTTTTCTCTCTCTGATTGACTTCAGAGTAAGGAGATGCACAGATGAACAGTCAGAGCAGGAAGTGAAATTTCTTCAATAAAAGTTATTTTGTCTTCCCATCTTTCCCTGAATGGTTGGAAAACTTTATTAGCTTTGGTTTTCTGAAATCTTTTCTATTAAAGTAAGAGATGCTTTCTCCAAGGTTTGAAAGTTATTATAAGTCTATCGTGCCCTTTAGGGTTTTGCTTTGTTTTGATATGTGTGTGTGTGTGTGTGTGTGTGTGTGTATGAAAATTCTTATTGGTGCTGTATTATTAGACAAAACATCAGCTGCTTCAGTTTAATTTCCCTTGACTGTCTGCCCCTTTCCACAAATAAATAAATAAAATCCAAGGATCAGCAGGTCAAGTTTACTGCTGATAACTTTCATTTTTATAAAACCTAGTCAACAAGAACCACAAGGGATCAACAGTTATGTGGCAAATCAAGTCAATGAAATTGGGTGCCTTCTCAAAATGAGAACTGAAGGAATGGCTGTCAGTTAACTGCTTGTAGTGAGAGACAAAATGAGAATCCCTATGGACCTGCTTCCATTTTTTTCCCCAGCAATCATTTTGTAATTTATTAACCTTCAAGCTCAAGAAAGGCCAAACACTTTTGGACAAAATTTCCTCACCTGTTTTTATTTATATGCTTTGCTGCCTGAAAAATATGAACCCCACCATTGTCCTTGATGTGCCCAAAAGCAAAAAAAAAAAAAGGACGTGCAATTAAGTCTTTGTAAGTCAGGGGAATCCTGTTGAGTTAAAAGAATGTCGAATGTGAAATAGTAGACTGAATATCTATTATTTAATCTAGCTTCAGCTATTCATTCAGGCACGCTGAAATTTAATTAAGAGAAAGGCTGTGTGTCCTAGTTCCACAGTTGTCATCCTCAGGGGACTGAAAGGTAATAAAACCCCATTATGTTTCCATTTCAGCCTTTCCTTCAAAATGCTGGGTTTAGATATACTGGAGCAAAAGAAGATGGGAGACAGCAGCCTTTATAGAGTTATTTTCCCCATACACCAAAGCTTATATGGAAAAGACTTTTTAAAAAAATCAAGAACAGGCAAAAATGGGACTCAGCATGTTGGAAGTTGCAAACATGATAGATGTCACTTTGATGAAGCTTATCTTATGTGGGTATCCCTATATATATGCCAAAAAGTCAATATGGCAGCTGTGAGTTCATGATCAAAACCCAATCACATTTTTATATATTTTGTATTTACAGTGTGCTGTATGTAGGAAAGGGACAAGATTGGACAAGAGGTAGCACAATTCCTGCATCTTTCAATCTAACAAATCACTTTTCTGGTGAGTAGTACCATCTGTTTTGGGCTGCTTGGTGAGATGGGAGAAAGATGACAGCATCAGATATAAAACAAGGAACATCAGGAAGTAAAAGAGAGGCCTCACTCAGGCCCTTCTCTCTCTTTGCTTCATGATCTTCTGCTGATGGTGAACAACTTTATGTAATTTATCCCTAAGAAAAGATGAACATCAGAGGTAAAAAAATCATGTATCAGTTATATAAGCATACATTAGAGATAGTGTGTCTTTTATCTAAAGCTGATGCTTCCCATTCTTGCTTTCTTCGTGTGCGTATGTCTTTTTCCCTCCAGAAATTTCTGCTGTTGTCACAGTCTGCCTTCCACCATTCTTTTCCCAAACTAAAGGAGATATGCTGGATGTGCATTGTCTCTGAATGTGCTAGTTTTTATGAAGTCCTTCACTCCAAATAAATGTTCCCTCTCAAATATCGTGATAGATATTACCAAACTATTCCTTAATCTAATCTCCAAAGTCCACAATTCCCATGTGATTCCAGATGTGACAAAAACAAACAGGTTCCATAATTTACTAAAGAGGGGGCAACAAACACTCACAAATCAGCATTGTACTTGAGAAGGAATATGTCCCATAGACACAGGAACATATCTGCATTGATTGATCTGGAATACTGATTATCCAGCAGATTCTCTAAGTGTATATGAATCAGTGAAGGGAGAAGTCAAAACTATATCCACAACTTCTAATATCTCCTTTACGTGCTCAAAATCCCATTTTGTGTCTGCCTTTGAGCAGGCACAGACACCTGTTCTCTGTGATTTTGCCACATGTAGACTTACATCTCGAACAACCTACAAAGTATTGTATTTACAACCCCAGCCTGTCACATGATTTGATCATTTCTGTGATATTCAGTATAGATGTATCCATTTCAATCTGTAAACAGGCCTTGATTGGGTAGGAAAACTTGCTCTTTCATCTGAAGGAAGAATGCAAAGGCTAGAAGCAAGATGTTGTTCAGCAAATGGAAGCCATTAAAGCTGATTTCTTCCTGTACTGTTTGAAAGCACCAAGTACAAAAAAGCTCTTTGGAAGCACCCCTTCTTTGCATCATTGTTTAGAGGGACCTGGAACAGTCTTATATAGAAGTCATTGTGGCTTCTGAACTTCAGAAAGAGCTATTCTGTTGGGGTTCCTCTCATGAAAACATGGCTCCATCAACTTTAACTTTCTTCCAGTTTGCTTGTGTTCTGTGGGCACACAACCCAAGTCATGGAAGCACGTTTTTCATGCAAATTTCTGCTTCTTCCAAAATGTATGATTATGCTTCTGCATGAATATCTTTTGTCCCTTGTTCTTTGATGTCACATTCAGAACAGTCATAATGTAATATATAGAAAGTGGTTTGCATCCACTGACCTTTGTTAAATAATTCCTGTTAATATGCTAAATTAAAAATATCTGCATCTTTTGGAAAAGCAGCACATACAGTTTCTGCTTGGAAATGTGTTTTATAATGCAATCTGAATAACTAGCTGCTAAAACCAGCTTTCCCCCTCCTATTTTGTACAGCCAAGGGCTAACAGCCAGCCAACTTTATTGTCCTTGAAATGTCATGATTTTGAGCATGCACAGAATTCTTAACTGCCCAAATTACTGCAAAGCAATCCCTTTTATTATACAGCAACAATGTGATGCCTGGCTCAAAGATTTACCAGTTAAGAAGATTAAGTATTTTTGTTTTCCTGTTTTATTAAAGTGCCAAGTCTTGTATTTTCAGTTGATGAAGGTTGGTGGGGTATTTTTGGCATCTTCTAAAGAATAAAATGTCTTGTGAAATATTCTCTCAAAGCAAAGAAGTTATCTTAGAGGAGCTCAGAGATGTGGGCTTTTTTCAATCGTCTCTCTCCTTTTGTCAGAAGCTGAGACCCTGTTTTCTTTAATAGGTTTCCAAATATTATTTCTTTGTACTGACAGAAGCACACAATCTTTCATAGCTAGAGATTGTTCTGCTTTTGTGCCATTAATTAATTAATTAATATCCCCCCTTGTCTTTTGTGAGCAGTTACCAATGAGTCCAAGTTGGACCTTGTACAGGCAGGTGGCAAAAAGCCTTCTTCCCAGAATTCTGCCAAGAAAGTTAAATTCTGATGTTGGGCATCCATTCTAATAATCAGGCCAGGCTGCTTCAGAAGCAAGCGAAATCCCAGTGCCCATTCATGGTGTATTGTTGTAAAGCAAAGGAGCAGAGAGACTACTAAATTGTCTAAATCTCACAAAACGTCCCCAAACAACTACCATTTTGAATAAATAACAACCCAGGAAAAGAAAAGGAAAAGATAGGAGTTTGGGGCAATTCTTTCCCCTCCTTGTACATCAGCTTAGTAATTTTTCAGGAAAGCACCATACAAATACATTCTGTGTGGGTGCTCTACATAAATATGCTCATTTTATTTCATGAAAATGTTGTTAATTGAAGGAGAAATCTGGATAAGATGGACGACATCCTATCATGTTTTATTCTGAGGTAATGTCATTTTAGTCTATTCTGATTCTTTGAGGTTCCATCTTCTGTGAGTGAATGATGGAATTTGCAGAGCTGATGTGGGACACTTTGCAGGCTGAGGGAGGGATCGCAAAATTTAGTTCCAGTCTGTATTACTTAGTTGTATTTATCAGCCTGTTCTATTGTTCCTTGTTGGTGTCAAATTGTGATTTTAACAAAACCAGAGGTGGTATTCAGCCGGTTCGCACCTAATCGGGCGAACCGGTAGCAAGAATTTGGTGTGGGTCACTGAACTGGTAGCAACATATGGCTGGCCATGCCCCCGACCCGGTCCTTTTCAGCTTGCCACTTGCTTCGCCCGATGCTTGCTCACCCCAGTTTAAAGGAGGACTGCTTCTCCGCCCTAGCCATGCATTTTCAAGCAGCCACTTGAAAACACATGACTGTGGGGGAGCAGCGTTAACCTGCAAAACTGCTCCAAGGCTGGATTCTTCATGGACACTAGAAGTATCGCTTCCCCTTGTGAGTAAAGTGCCTGGAGTGAGAGGGAATGAAGGCTGGGGGAGGGGGGAGGAAATCCAGCTATGGAGAAGTTTGCAGGAGCTGCAAATGCATGTCCATTAATCTGCAAAACTTCTCCAATGCTGGATTCGCTTCGCCTTGTGAGTAAAGTGCCTGGAGGAGAGGAATGGCTGAAGGGGTGTGTGTGTGTGAGAGAGAGAAAGAGAGAGAAGAAAGAAAGAAAGAACAAGAAAGAGGAAGGGAGAGAAAGAAAGAAAGAAAGAAAGAAAGAAAGAAAGAAAGAAAGAAAGAAAGAAAGAAAAAAAGAAAGAAAGAAAGAAAGAAAGGAAAAGAAAAAAGAAAAAAAGAAAGAAAGAAAGAAATAGGGAGAAAGAGTGTGTGTGTGTGAGAGAGAGAGAGAGAGAAAGGAAGGGAGAGAAAGACAGAAAGAGACAAAGAAAGAGAAAGAAAGAAAAGGAAGGGAGAGAGAGACAGAGAAAACTCTGTGCTATTATTTTTAATTATTCCATTATTTATCATGTGTTAATATTTTACACTGTCCCTACACCTAGAGTGATTCTACTGCCCTTTTTACCACATATTTTTCAGGGTTTACATGCATTCAATGTCTATAGTCCAGAGCATAAATACATGTGTGTTTAACAGAGTTGAAAGGGACTTCGGAAGTCTTCTAGTCCAAGCCCCTGCTCAGGCAGGAAAACTGAGGATGCCAAACTCTGAGTAGGGGTCCTGGGAAAGGTCAGAATAACACTTAGAAGGGACCTTGGGGGGAACCCTATACCATTTCAGAGAAATGGCTGTCCAGTCTTTTCTTAAAAACTTCCAGTGATTGAGCACCCAGAACTTCTGGGGACAAGCAGTTCCACTGGTTAATTGTTCTCACTGTCAGGAAGTTTCTCCTTAATTTTAGGTTGCTTCTCTCTTTGTTCAGTTTCCATCCATTGCTTCTTGTTTGCCTTCTGGTGCTTTGGAAAATACATTCCCCCCCCTTCTTTCTGGCAGTCCCTTAAAAGCCTGTTGCCTATCACCCTCTTGGGCAAAGCATGTGAGCCATTTCCTCCTTTCAGTGGTCCATGAAAGTACATCTATAGCATGTAAATAATAAAGTCAAAAAAAGGTGAACAACATTTTTACAGAACTATAATAAGTTGAGGCTGGGTGTGACAAGGAATGGCTGGGAAGGGAGGGGCCAGGTGAAACACCCCTTGATGTGAGTGACATTAAGTTGGCCACACAGTCACATGACCACCAAGCCATGCCCACCCAGTCACATGACCACCAAGCCATGTCTACCCAGTCACATGCCCACCAAGCCACACCCACCCAATCACATGACCACCAAGCCACGCCCACAGTCACATGACCACCAAGCCACACCCACCAAATAAGCCACGCCCACAGAACCAGTAGTAAAATTTTTTGAATCCCACCACTGAACAAAACTTAACATTTTCATTGTTTCTGTACATTTCTTTTCCATAAAACCTGCTGATATGTAATTGAACTTCAAATACAAACATGCAATTGATGCATTATTTTACCAGCAAACTACATCTCAGGTTTTGTGGGAGAGATGCAAAAACCAGGCTAATTCTATTTTCATCCACACAGTGAAGAACAAGTCGATTTGCTTAAAAATGCAGAACTCACAAGCCTGAAGTGAAAAGAGGACCTGGAAGCCCTCACACATACCCCAATCAAATATTTTAGAACAATTCTAGTTATTTCAATCCTTGAGTGGAAATACACCCTGGTACAAAAATGATAAATACAATATATTCAGGGGTGGGCTGCTGGGGAGAGCCCCTAACTAAGATTCTGTGCAGTTTGAAGAATCCCCAAATCCCACTTTTGGCTGGCCCCACCCACCCCTCCCCACCAGTGGTGGGATTCAAATTTTTTTATTACCAGTTCCATGGGCATGACTTGGTGGGAGTGGCAGGGGAAGGATACTGTAAACTCTCCAATCAGAGGCGGTATTTGCCGGTTCTCTGAACTACTCAAAATTTCTGCTGCCGGTTCTCCAGAACTGGTCAGAACCTGCTGAATACCACCTCTGCTCCCCACCCCTCCCAGGAGTCCCCACACGGCCCGTTTTGGATGCAGGCAAGTGCAGAGTGTTATGTTTGCATGAAGAGGCAGACACGGAGTGCTTCAGCTCTTAAGTTTATTAGTGACTTCAGCTCAGAATGGACCCAACTGGCTTTGCTGCAGCTGCTATTTATAGCCGGCAGCCGCAGCTGACAGCCAATCAGAGTGCAGGGTTTTTCCACACTTTTTAAACCAATCATCTCCAACACTTTACAAGAACAATTCAAACTAAACCAATGATTTCAAACACTGCATACATAACAGGAAGGATGAAAAACGGGTCTCCCAGAAGTACGGGAAGGCGGGAAATGGGCCTGTTTCTGGCTTTCAGAGAGCCTCCAGAGCCCAGGGAGGCAGTTTTTGTCCTCTAGAGGCTTCAGGAAAGCCTCTGGAAACCGGGGAGGGCAAAAACGCTGCCCTCCCGCTATGGTGCAGGAGGCCAACCAGGCCACGCCCAGCATGGCCATGCCCACCCAGCAACCAGGCAGAGAACCCTTTGCTAAAGTTTTTGAAACCCACCCCTACATATATTGAATCAGTTGTTTTATGATGCTTTAAATCAGTCACTCTCCATAATCCTTTAAAATTTGTGGGTTTTTTCAAATAAATGGATTAGACCCTGAAATCCCAGAATGATCTTTTTTACAGTAGTGGATCATGTAGCTTGTAGCTTACCGGTAGGTAAGGTTGAGTGAGCTGTATATAAATCAAAAATTCACTATAGGTGCAAAAAATGATAATCCAAATTCCTCACTTCTCCCATTTCCAGAGAGAAGTTAGATTAGGAGTAGGAAGTCTCAGGCTATAATCCTCCCTTAGCTACAGATGACTTTTTGATAAGTCTTAGAACCAGTTCTTCTGTCTAAGCCCAATATACTTACAAGATTGTTCTTGGGGATGCTGTGCATTTTAACATGTGACCAGGATAGTGGAAAATGTGATAGGGCACCTAGGAACATGAACTAAAAAGACAGTTCACATTCTTTTCAGTGCAATAAGAAAACTCAGATTTAATTCCTGGCATCTCAGGTACTTTTGATAACACATAATATGACATGAAAGTCTATGTCCAAGTACAAATGGAAACATTTTCTTGATGGAAGCCAGTTTCCTGTATTCTGAAACTGAAGCAGAGGTAATGGCATGTTTAAGGCATTGAGCAGAAGCAAAACTTACAGTGGAGTAGCAATTTGTAGTGTCATTCAGAAGGGAAAATTACTAAATACATATAATTACATATAAGTAAAATGCAATTGGATATGGTGGCTTATGCTGAATCTTATGCTTTCCAGGAATAAGTGGGCAAATTCAACATAAAAACTATAGTTTGAGGACTGTGGTCTTTGCTTGGCCTGAAAAAAAAACGTGTATACCTCAGTTAGACCTGACACTAACATCCCAGCATAGAAAGCAATCTGTTACTTTCCAAAACTTTTGGACAAAAATTATTTAATTTACTATTTAAATGATAATACAGTTCACTAAAAATATGATTCTACTGTAGCTGTGCATGTAAATGGTTCAAGTTCAATTCCCAAATAAAGTTGGGTAGCTGTCTCTTAATCATAAAATGTTGTTATTTAATCTTTCTTAATTTTTTATTGTTTCAAATTATTCTTAAACTTTTTTTATTATGCTCTAAGCTTCCCCCCTCCCCAGATCTCCTGTACAGAGAGATGGGTAGTGTATATGTTTAATAAACAAACAAACAAACAAATAAATAAATGAATGAGTTGGAAGGGACCTTGTGGGTCTTCTATCCCTGCCCCCGTCCAGGCAGAAGACCCGATAGTATTTTGAACAAATGGATTCTTGAACATTTCTTCTTGAAAACCTTCAGTGATGGAGCACTCACAACTTCTGAAGACAAGTCAATTGTTCTCATTGTTAGGAAATTTCTCCTTAGTTCTAGGTTGCTTCTCTCTTTTATTTATTTTTATATTTATATTATCTTTGATTAGCTGCCATTTTTCTTGTCTTGCCTTCTGTTGTTTTGGAAAATAGGTTGACCCCATCTTCTTTGTGGTAGCCCTTCAAATATTGGAACAGTACTATCCTGTCATCCCTAGTCCTTCTGTTCATTAGACTAGACATACCCAGTTCCTGCAAACGTTCTTCATATGTTTTAGCCCCCAGTCCCCTAAGCATCTTTGTTGCTCTTCTCTGCATTCTTTCTAGAATCTCAACATCTCTTTTATATTATGGTGACCAAAACTGGATGCAATATTCCAAGTGCGGTCTTATCAAGTGTCAGCCAGTCTTGTTCTGAACGAGTTCTATTCCAATGTGGTACAGTGATTTAGATGTTAAACTATGATTTGGGAGATTCATCCTCTAGTTCTTTAGCCACAAAAGGTCCTTGGATAAAAGATACTTATCCAGTTATTCTTTTTAGGCCCAATTTAACTTACAGGATTGTTCTTGATTTCATATTGAATTTACATAAAAGTGTATACCAAATAAAAATACTGCTATAAATACTTCTATTAATGGTCCAGTGAAATGACTCAGTATAAAACATTTTTAATGTTTCCATCATTACACAGACACCAGCTGTGCCTAATCTATCACTTATCTAATATAGAGATGCATTATTATTGTACAAGGATCCATTTGTCTCCATATTCTAACTTAAGTGATGCAAAGTTGAAAATATTCAGAAATATTGATATCTTCCAAGGCCTTGCAAATTAAGACAGCAGCATTAAGTTGCAATATATAATATTTCCAATGTCTATATTGAGTATTTATATCCTGTCAAACTTGATTGCATACTCATGCATTGGCCAGTGGTCTTTGCAGATAAAATCAATCTTCCTCTCCTTCAAATTAAGTTATATATGAAAGAGAATTCAAACATAATAATATTAAGCATATGTTCTTAAGTGTCTTCTCATAATAATTCAGAATTTAAATCTGAAATCTAGCAGGCTGATTTTTAGGGAGTGGGACTGGTCTACATATTCTTTGTAAAACCTATTCAATTGAAAGATAGAAACATAAGCATTAAATGGAACATTACCTAGGAAAATCTCATTGTGAAAGTCAAACTGAGAGTATAGAAAGAAGTCACTTGCAGCATCATGCAATTGCTGATTCCTTTTACAATTTCATTGTCGGTATCTGTTAAAATATATTATGAGGCAAATTACCAAAGATACTGTAGTGTGTAACAATTACATTACAATGTGTGTTACAGAGGGAAGCCATTTCAGTACCAGTAGTAGGATAAAACCAAACCAAATTGATGACAAATGAAGTTGTAAGATTGTCAAAAATGAGAGAAACAAAAGAAATTAAACACAAAACACCTTCCTCCAACATCGATTAAATTTCAGTGGATTTATGTCAGACCCTGAATGCTAATTTGGAGGAAAGTATTTTGTTAAATAATATACTTGTTGAAACGGAACTAAGAAATCTGCTTATAATAGGACATCTATTGTTCTGTCAGTACTGTATTTATGTATTATAAAACTGATCAAGCTTTAACCTACATCACAGATGATGCCCCAATCATATTGTCATTAATAGAATCAACAGCTTTGACTTCTTATTACTACTGCTAGAAACATTACCTTATTTACTCCACATTTACATTTTTCACAGCCTTGGAGACTTGCTTGCTTGTCACAATTTTATTTATTTATTTATTTATTTATTCGACTTGTATGCCGCCCTATTCCCTAAGGACTCAGGGCGGCGAACATTAAAACAGAGAAAAATTTACAATAAAACAAAATTAAACAATGAACAAGCCAAATAAAATTAAAATAAACCCACCCACCCCCCGGGTCATTCAAGGCCGGCCCGTTGGAACAACCAAGTCTTCAGGTCCCGGCGGAAGGAGGAGGTCAGGGGCCAAACGGAGATCGACGGGAGCTGATTCCAAGGGCAGGTGCTCCCACAGAGAAGGCCCTAGCCCTGGGGACCGCCAGCCTACAATATCTGACTGACGGCACCCCAAGGAGGCCCCTCCTATGAGAGCAACAGGGCGATCGGAAAGTGATGCTGGCAGGAGGCGTTCCGCAAGTACCCTGGACCCAAGCCATTAAGGGCTTTATAAGTTGTAACTAATACCTTGAAGGCGACCCGGAGGCAACGGCAACCAATGCAAGCCGCGCAGGAGGGTGTAACATGGGAGTATCGGGATACCCCATCAACCCGCGGCTGCATTCTGCACCAGCTGGAGCCCGGACCGTCCGCAAGGGAAGCCCCATGTAGAGAGCATTGCAGTAGTCAATCCTAGAGGTGACAAGCGCCTGAGTAACCGTTCGAAGGGCATCTCGGTCCAAATAAGGGCTGCTGGCGAACCAGCCGAACCTGGGCAAAAGCCCCCTGGCCACAGCTCCCACATGCTCCTCCAAACCGAGCTGTGAGTCCAGGAGGACACCCAGGTTTCTCGCCCTATCCACGGAGGGCAACACCTCTCCCCCCATAACCAAAGATGGTACATCCAATAAAGACCGAGATGCCGGTAAGAACAGCCACTCCGTCTTGGTGGGGTTGAGCTGAAGCCTGTTACTACCCATCCAGACCCGTATCGCCTCCAGACACCGGGACATCACGGAGAGAGCGTCACTGATCTGGCTCAATACTTCTCAAAACATGGACTTCCTTGGAGAGTTAACATTTTCCAGTTAAATAGGACACTTCTGAGGATGGGTTGATCCAAGAGATGAAACTTCAAATCTCTCTCTGTCTTAGCGATTGTGCTGTTTCCCCACCCCCCCTGCCGAGATTCAGTAAACAATCATTTATATTTCCATCACCTATTGGTTTTGATATCTTATATTTTCTAAATTGCAACTTCCCCTTCTGAGAATGTTCTTCAGCTGAGGCCAAGAAAAAAAAAATACAACCAAATGGAAGTAGTCTAATTTAGGATGCTTTATGATCCTATTCTTCTTCTCTTTTTAATTCATTTAAATACTTTCCTGAACTAGATGTGCAGGAAGGAAACTAATCTTCCCCTATTGCTGTTTTAAAGAAAATTTGCATGCTAGGAGTGAATCCGTGGAATCATTCATGTAATCATTGTGGGAGTTAGCTGTATGCAATGATGACTCTTTTGGAGTCTGAATGAGTTTAAAGAACAATTTTGTGAAGATACTGAACAGCATGGAAGATGAGAAGGAATTTTGCACCATATAAGGGTTTTGCCCATGAAGAAATACATGATTGTAGTTCTATCATCTTTTCAAAAGTAAGTGGTGTTATATAGGAACTATTTAGCAAACACGCTAAAATGTTTGACATTTCACTGTTATATTATTATATTGTTCTCATATAATCAGTCCCCTTGAGAACCCTGATTGTGATGCAATTTGAAAGCACCATACATGCATACATATTTATTCAAAGTCTGCTTACAGCCATGCTAAGAGGAGCTGGATGAGCGAGCTACCTTTGTGTATGGGATTTGATTGGCATAAACATAGCCACAATCTCCTTTCACAAATAAAGAATCAACATTTGACAATGTGTTTTATTGTACATGCTTCCCCATAACTGTGTGGGCCATAAAGAAAGGATTTCTAGATCAGAAGAACAAGGTTTGCAGTTATGAATCTCATTATACTTAGGTCTAAAAGTAGCAAATTTCTATGCGTTTAAACTATTTTCTGTTCTTTGCAAGTGAAATGAATATCTGATACCTATCAGAAGAAATTTGATAGAAACGTGGCAATATTGACTTGAAGACAAATTGGCATAGAAGTACTGAATGCTTTTCCATCCTACAATGCTATAATCTATTGTGCAACATCAGTGCTGTGATTTTGCATTAAAGCCTATTTTGCCTGGATTTTTTTTTTGCGCTATGTAAAAAAATAAAAAAACATTTATTGGAAAAATTCAATTCCAGTATAAAACACTTGGCATTCTGCATGTAGGATCTGTCATGTACTTATTGCATTGGCCAGGTAAGCTGCCAACAGACAGTTTGGAAGGGATCTTTTTTTTATTATTTTGCTTGTGGGTGGGGAGAAGATTAACTGTTTCAGAGAATGTGGTTGTCCTTAGCTTGCACTATGAAGACAAGATGCAATTGCAATGGCTGGTTTAGTCCAGTTTAGTGCAGAAGGCACAGATGTATCATTCAGGATCCTGTCCAGATTGTACTTCATAAACTGCTATCCTCAGGATTAAACTGAATACTTTTTGTTTGCTGTGGAGCCATTAAATTCAGTCGATGTCATAAAGTGTGTGTGAGAAAATGTTGAGTGGTCAACTGTCCAGGTGTGGAGCAGCTGAGCTGAGTTTGGAAATGGATGGGCTTGCTACTCACCCACCCATCTCTTTGCCAGAACTGTTGCATGACTGACTCATAGTATGATTGACTCATCCTCTATATCTTTGGCGAGCTGAAAAAAGGCTCAGGTTGCACACTTCTTTTGCCAGGTTCAAAAAAAAAACCACTTTGACTTTTCTGAATTACTGAATTGTTTGTCATCAGGATAGACATGGTCTTTCTACAGAGTCTCCCATTATGGACATAAACTGTTTTGACTTCTCCCCTCAAGACGCCGCTATAGGGCATTGCATGCCAAAACATCTAGATACAAAGATAGTTTCTTCCACCATGCCATCGCTCTGTTAAATACTTAACTCCTATAGCACTGTCTCCTGGCTAAAGAGATTTACCCATGTAGTACACTGTATTGCTTTTATCCTTGTTATCTTCTCATCTTCTCATCTTTCTTACCTCTCATCTTTCCCACTGCCTTCTCCTATGGTATATTATGATTTCTCAATTGTTGCTCTATCTTATGATTTATGATAGTATCTTATGATTTATGATCTATGATTTATCACTTTGTTATTTGTAGGCACACTGAAAGCTTATGCATCAGAAACAAATTCCTTGTGTGTCCAATCACACTTGACCAATAAAACCTATTCTATTCTATTCTATTCTATTCTATTCTATTCTATTCTATTCTATTCTATTCTAGTCTATTCCATTCCATTCCATTCCACTGCACTGCACTGCACTGCACTGCACTGCACTGCACTCTATTCTGACCATAGTATATAATTCTTTCCTTACTTTGTTTGTTTTTGGTTTGTTGGATTGCTGTTTTACACAAGGAAGAAGCTTCCTTTAAAATAAATCTGTCTGCAGAGGTAGTAAGCATAGTTAGGCAAATCTCCAGAAGTTAAATGGGAATTGAAAAAAAATGTGTCTCTTGTGTACATGGGTGTAAATGCCTGTAAAGAATTAACTTTATATTTAATTTGCTGTAAAGCAGGAGAGTCCTTTTATATTACAGGACAATGATGTTTTTGTCATGCTTCTTAAAATTAAAAACAAGTTAGCAACCAACCCACTAACAAAATTCCCTACCTGCTTTTTATATTTGCAGCAAGAAACTCACTCCACTACCATTTAGATGCTACTAAAAATGTTACAACACTTTGAGCTATATAGTATTAATGATGAGGAAAGGACAGCTCCCTGTGTACTTGTGTTAGGATTTGAACAGGTAGTGTTAATGTTGCAGTTTAATTTCAAGTCTCACATTTCTACCGGGCATATAGAAAGTATTTTATTTTTATTTTGTTATAGGAAATTATCTAAATAAGAAACCCTTTGATAAAATCCAAAGGATAATTACTTAGATGTTTCCCTCTTCATACAAAAAATGTCATATGGTATCTGTCAAAGGAGTAGCCAGCATATAGTTAACAGATTAGACCTGTTCCAGAATGATTTTGGGACCAATAAGATATAGTGAAGCAACATAACTATGGTGGTTTTAACAGCAGCCTAGAAATATTTATTGAAAAGGCAAGGTCTGTCAACATAATCAGGAACATCTATCCTCAGAGACAGGAGGCCTCCAACTGCCAAGTGAAGTAACAACAAAATGTCATTCTTGAGGCATCACTGAAGAACAAGGAAGTTTGATTTATAAACAAATCAAACAAGAAAGATTTTATTCCCATATAATCAGAGAAGTTAACATCCTCCAATTGCTTGGTTTTCCAAGAGTATTCATATCTGCTACTCAAAAAAGCATTCTCATATCTGATCAAATAGACCCAAGTCCCAAAAAGCTTACATGAATATAAATTTCCAACTGAATCTGGAATTTGTCTGAAAGAAGGGTAGTTTAAAAATATTTTAGGAAGCTAGAAAGGGAGGGAAAAAGAGAGGCGAACAATTGCTATTAATCCAAGGGATTAACTCTTAAGAGTTAAAAATAAATTGTAGCTCTAATGTTAATTGAGTTTTGAAGATCTGTCCTGCACATTTCAAACTGTTTTGAACCAATTAGAATCTTCTAAAAATGGGAATTATTTAATATTGAAAAAGCTCTTTTGTTTCTCTTTTGGAAAGTTTGCTGCTGATGCATTGGGCTCCATTTTGTTGACTATACTGTACCCCTCCAATTTTTTGTCTTCTTGAAACAGATGGTAGCTATCTATTTTCTGAGACCCACAAAGCATCCACAGAATACAACAAAGATTGCCAAGGATGATAATAGTGCCACAGTCAGCTGCAGCTCTCAGTTCATGTGAATGGTTTGCTGGAAAGCATCTGGAATGGCAGAAGCAGCCATTCTTAATGTCCTTACTGTGAATGTGCAGATGGTTCATTCACTGTATACAGGATTTCCACCGCCAAATTTCATGCTGTTTTGTTTGCCTTGGACCAGCTACAATCAGTCACTTTAGAATGGCTTCTCTTCTAACATTCTTTTCTCTTTTTCTAGGGCAATCTTTAACAGCAGTATTATTTTAAAATAATCATTGTGTCCAGAAGCAAAATTTAAAGCAAAGATAGAAAGAAACTGTCTAGGCATGTGAGTTCACGAAGAATTGCGACATTTAAAGCGAAGCATTTTTTATGGAGATTCATCTTCCTTTTTTTATTTTACCAACTCAAACTGGGGGAAGGGAAAGCACTTAGAGGCGATTGGATGAAAGGATTAAAGGAGGGAGACAAAGTGCTCAGCTGAGAATAGTGGGATCAGTGGTCAAAGTTTTAAGATGCTGTTGTGATGCCAACTGTTTTTGAAACAATGCTATTTATAAACAGTGAGGTTAATTCTTGCAGAACAGAGCAACTGTTCAAAACTCATTACTGTGCATCACTAAATATTCTTTCTTTTAGGCTGTTGCTGAATTGATAGGGAATACCTTGCTGCAAGATTGAGTGGCACACTTCTGTCCTTACTCTCACAGGGTACAAGTGGATCCATTATATCAGGTCTGACTCTTAATCTCTACTGTATATATTTCATTTTCTGTTTTTTTTTCTTTATTATTTTTTCCCACCTGAATCCAAATGACTCTGAGCCTATTAAAATATACTAAACATTATGAAAACTACACAATAGTAAACAGCAGACAACAAAACTAAACTAGAACAAAGAAAAAGAAGAATAAGTTTGCAAATCTAGCAAACCACCCCACTGCAACATGCATCAGCAAATGGGGTCCCAACCACCCTCACTCGAGACCTGGGAGAACAGTCAGGTCTGTATGGCCCTCTGGAGTACCAGCAGGGTGGGAGCCATTTGGATTTCATGGAGAACCTCCTTCCAGAGGCCAAGTACTGTTACAGATAATAGGATAGGTGGCATCAGCAGCTCTAGGAGGCATTCAGCCCCACAAACCTCAGGCAGGTATGGCTGTATAGGATTTCAGAGCCTGTTTCTAAAGTAGTTTTTAATTGTTGAAGAAGGAAAAGTTAAATGCATGTTTGGAGGATAATTATATTAACAATATTTACTTTTAATTCAATATGATGAAAAGACATCATGTTCAGATGTTGTTCTCCTCCAGTTTGTTGGTACTAGACCAAATGTTGTTCTAGATTAGAATGGGCCTCTAATGAACAAGAAGAAAAAGATTATTATAAAATTTGGCATCTATTTTACGAATGGCTGGACAGAAGAGTAAGAAATTGAAATATGTAATAAAAGTATAATATATCATAATTGATAAATGATTGAGTTAGATAGAGTAAGAAAATGAATATGAAATATACTCTTGAAAGACAATAACTACAGTGTTAATGATTATATAATAATTGACAAATGTGATATAAAATACTGATTAAAATGATTATAAACATAAACAAGTAAGATATGTATGATAATGTTATTATGCACACAAGATATATGTACCCAACTGACACACTGATGAACAGAAAGATGGTTTTATTTGTTTGTCTTTGTTTTTGTTATAAAAATAAAACACTTTTTATATAGAATGGGCCTCTAATGTAGATGATAAAAGGGAAACTTTTGCACCATTTATATCTAAGACATGAGATAGTCCCATCAATTGGAGGGCTACAGGCAGGAATATGTGGAGCAGTAGTAGAGTTTCAGGAAAGAAGAGGTGAACTTATCAGGTATACAAGTCAAATGTTCCCAAGTATGCAAAATTTTCTAAAAAAAACACACCCTACTTTTAGCAAGATTTTATAGTTTGCTCCTCATGTAATCAAGATGTAGTGATAGATCAGTTTGTGCTGAATACTGAACTGTCTAAAGGGGAAAAAACACATACACCTTCCGTTTGATTATAAATGTGATATGCGTCAATTTTATCACCTTTTAAATTCATTGCCACTATAACACCTGAAGCCCATCTGACTTCCTAGCACTTAGAATAAGCATTTTAGATGGGCTTTAGATAGCAAACTGCAAAGGAATTGTGTTTACAGCCTTTGCCAAGATAGAAGTTGAAAAGTGGTATTCCTAACACAAAAGGGCCTAAGGTCTGGTGCCATTTAATTGTGAGTGTATAAGATTCCTTCTTTAGGATGATTACAACAATAATGGTTTTTAATAGTGATTGACAACTGGGAGCCCAGGCCTGATTCTGGCTACTAAGACCTTCCACATCAGAAATCTAGGAAAGTACCAGATCCCAAGGCCTTTCCCCCACCTTCTATAGTCAGGCTTCTAACTGGTTTCACTACTTACCTCTGATATGAATAGAAACAGAGAGTTTGTGGACAGAACTGGTGCACAATTTGGGGTTTCTTCTGGGCTGTGACCAGGAAGGCTTTGCACAGATCCATCTCGTGTGCCAGTTGTGGCTGTTCCTGAACCAGGAGGCCTTAATCACAATTACTCATGCTCTGGTCATTGTTATTTATTTATTTTATTTTATTATTTGAACTTATATGCCGCCCCATCTCAAGACTCGGGGCTTACAACTAAAAACAAGGAACAATAAATACATTAAAAAACAATTAGATTAAATTATAAGTCCAAACGTTAATAAAATACTTAAAAAATAATTCACAGCCCGGTTGGTCAAATAACCTCCCCAAAGGGTCACAGGTCACAGCCCGGTTGGTCAATAACCAGGTTCACTCGAGCGAAGGTGCGGAGGTCAGGGCCAGGCGGATCTCCAAAGCAGTTGATTCCGGAGTCAGGGGCCGCGACAGAAAGGCTCACATCGGGAACCGCAGCGGCATTGGCCGCCGACGGGACCCCGAGGAGTCCCTCCTATGAGCTCGCACAGGGCAATCGGTATTTGACATTGGAAAGACGCTCCCTTAAATATTGAGGACCCATGTCGTGAAGGACTTTTGTATGTTAACACTAAAACCTTGAATCTCACCCGAGCGCAACCGGCAACCAATGCAGGCCGCGCAGGAGGGGGTCACATGGGAGAACCGGTACTCCCATCACCACACCGCTCCGTCGCATTCTGCACCAGCTGCAATCTCCGGATGGTATGCAAGGCAGTCCCAAATAGAGAGCGTTGCAGTAGTCGGTGCCTAGAGGTAACAAGGGCATGAGTGATCGTGCCAGGGCGCCCCGTCCAGAAAAAGGGCGAAGTTGTCGAACAAGGCGGAGTTGGGCAAAGGCCCCCTGGCAACAGCCCCCACCTGCTCCTCTCAACCGGAGCCGTACATCCAGGAGGACCCCAGATTCCGCGCCCTAACCACAGGGGGCAACACCTCTCCCCTATGGCCAAAGATGGATAATCTTGACTGGTCTGAACGCCGGTATGCACAGCCACTCAGTCTTGGCCGGGTTGAGTCGAAGCATGTTCCCGCTCATCCAGTTCCGTACCGCATCCAAACACCGGGTCATCAGGGAGAGGGCATCACTGATCTGGCCTGGGGTGGAAATGTACAGCTGAGTATCATCAGCGTACTGGTGGAATTTCACCCCAAAACCACGGATGATCTCACCCAGCGTCTTCAATGTAATGTTAAATAAAAGGGGGGAAAGGACCGACCCCTGAGGGACCCCACAAGAGAGCACCCTAGGGGATGACCTGACCCCCCCCGCCAACACCGATTGCGACCGCCCAGAGGTAGGAGGAAAACCACCGAAGCACGGTGCCCCCACTCCCCACCCCCCAAGGCGACGCAAAAGATACCATGGTTGATGGTATCGAAGGCCGCTGAGAGGTCTAATAGGACCAGGACAGAGGAAAGCCCCTATCCCCGAGCCCTCCAGAGATCATCCATCAGCGCGACTCAATGCTGTCTCCGTGCTTTACCCAGGTCGGAAGCCCGTTGATATGGATCTAGGTAGTCCGCTTCATCCAGGAAAGGAAAAGCGAACCTGTTGAGCCACCACACTCTCAACAACCTTCGCCAGGAAACGAAGGTTGGAGACTGGACGAAGTTGTCTAACACAGTCGGGTCCAGGGCAGGCTTCTTCAGGAGGGGTCACCACCGCCTCTTTTCAAGGCGGTGAAAACACCCTCCCTTAAAGAAGCTGATAACTGCCCGGAGCCAACCGCAAGGTGCCTCCCTGGCGCATAAGCCAGCCAGGAGGGACACGGGTCCAACAAACATGGGTGGAACTCATACGCCACATAATCCTGTCCACTTCATCCTCAGAAACCGATCGAACTCATCCCAAATAACCAGACTCCCTGCACCCCCTTCCTCAGACCACTGCAAATCGGAGGATAACCCATCCCGGAATCGAGCAATCTTATCTGACAGATATTGAACAAATTTCTCGCCTACCCCTGCAACGGGTCTGGACCCCCTCTAACCGAAGGAGGGAACGAAAACCCAAACAGGGTGGCCGGGTGATTATCGTGGACGCATGAGAGTGGAGAGATAAGATCTTCTCGCCTCTCTCATAGCTACCAGGTAAGTCCTAATAAAGGCTCTCAGCTGGGCTCGGTCGATTGGGAACGGGTAGACCTCCACCTGCTCTCTAAACCCCTTCGATGGCGCTTCATCCCTCGGAGCTCCTCAGTATACCAAGGAGCTAACCGGATCCACACGCACAAGGGGACGCATGGGGACAACCCTGTCGAGGGCCTCCGCAGCCCGTTGCCAGGCTATTGCCAGATCCTCGCAGAGCTGTGAGCAAGGGAAGAAGGAAAAAACCCCAGTTCTGCCTGGAACCTCTCAGGGTCCATTAGGGCTGCCTGGGGCGAACCATCTAGGTGGCTCCTCATCCCAGCAGTGGGGACGGCCTGTTGGAAGACCAGCCGTAGGAGATAGTGATCAGACCATGGAACAGGCAAGGTCGTAATAGTGACCTGCCCTCTGTCACTCCGCCACTGTTCAGAGACAAAAACTAGGTCAAGAGTATTTCCCCCTCCATGAGTAGGACCTTGAATCAACTGGGTCAGGCCCATGGCCTCCATAGAAGCCATGAATTCCTGGGCCAAACCCGACCCCCCCCCAAGGAAGGCAAGTTGAAGTCCCCCAAGACCATAAGGTCTGGGAGCTCCACTGCCACCCCGGAGAGGAGATCGAGAAGCCCAGGCAGGGCCGCTGCCACACAGCTGGGGGAAAGGTATGCTAGCAGCAAGCCCACCCGCCCATTAGGCCCCCATCTCAGGAGGAGGATCTCACTCCCGCCTATCTCTGCAACAGAGACCTCCCTCGGAAACAAGGTCTCCCGAATCCACGGCCACCCCACCACCCCTACCCTGGGCTCGTGGCCGGTGCAAAACCCAAAAACCTGGTGGGCATAACTCAACCAGAGGGACACCCCCCTCTGGGCCCAACCAGGTCTCAGTGATGCAAGCCAGTACACAACGTAGTTGGGTTGACAATATATATACCACAAATATATATGTTTGTAGCTTTAAGAAACAATACTGCAATGTATTATACTATGTTCTGGTTGGTTGGTTATGCTGCAGGTTGCAATAAGAGGGAGCTGTAGATCATGGTTTAATTCTCTTTCTCACTGATGATCTCTCTTGATACTGATTCTGACTGGCTACAGACTGATACTGACTAACCCTGTTTACTTTGATATTCTGTTGATATCGAAGGTTATCTGTTATATTATGGTTTGATATTTGTCTGCTGTAAAAGACATGAAACTGGTGAGAAGACTTTATAACTGGATATTTCTGGACTGTTAAAAAGGTGTATGACATGGACTGTTTATTGGACTGTGCTATTTCTTCAAGTAAACATTAACACAATTTGATTTAAATCTGTGTGGCTGTATATTTATTCATAACTGTTCTCATAAATGTTTCCATGTGCATATCCTTGTTGTACAAGGGTTACTCTGCACTTATTCTAACAGTCATTTTGGATTACTGCAATGCTTTCTACAAGATTATCTGGAAACTAGAACCAATGTGGAATGTAGCAGCATGCACAGTTCTGAGCACTCCATATTTTGTCAAAGTGCTGATTAAAACCCTACATGGTATGTGTTATGTATGCAGGTTTGAATGTCATTGGTTTAGTTTGAACTGTTCTTGTAAAATGTCAGAAATGATTGGTTTAAAAAGGGCGGGAAAATCCTAACTCTGATTGGCTGGCAACTGCGGCTGCTGGCTATAAGTAGCAGCCACAGCCCAGCCAAATCGGGTCCGTTATGAGCTGTAGTCACTAATAAACTCTTCACTGAAGCACTCCGCGTCTGACTCTTCATGCAAACTTAACACTGGCGACGAAGGTGGGATCCTTCCTGAAGAGAAGACGACACGGAAAACAAGCTGAGAGATGGCTGCACTGAACACCCCAGCCGCATTCGATCCGACGGCAGAAGACTGGGACTCAGATGCGGATCGTTTCCAAATGTATTTGAGGGAAATGATCTCGCCGACATTTCCGAGAAGTGGAAGAGGGCGGTCTTTCTTATGCACTGCGGTCCAGCAGTTTTCAAGATGGTGAAGGCATTGGCGGGAGCTGCAGACGTGAAGGTAATGGACTGGCCCGACTTAGAAAAGCTGTTAAGAGCCATTAAGCGCCACAAGTATCGTGCCTCATTAAGAGAAACGAGTTTTACCATCGCGATCAAGGGGAAAGCGAAAATGTAAATGACTTCGTGGCAAGTTTAAGGGACATTGGGGGTGCATGTGAATTTAACAACTTAGAAGAGGCCATGCACGATCGATTTGTTCTAAGCCTTAAAGACAAGGTATTACAGAGCAAGTTATTAATGAGACCTAAGATCACGCTGAAGGAAGCAATAGAAGAGGCCTCTTCAGCAGAAGTCACCAAGTCCTCAGCAGCAGCCATGAAGAAAATTAACAAGGCCTCAAGCCATCCTGATGTGGAAAAGTCCACAACAACTCATTGCGAGCAAATAGATTCTGAGTCAGACTGTAGTGAGGTGGAGGAAGGAATTTATAGACTCAGAATGGAGAGGAAAAAGAAAGAGCTGGGAAGAAAGAGGCAAGATTTTTACTGCAGAGGTTGTGGGGGAAGCCACCCCCTCACTGAATACAAGTTTCTTGATACCATCTGCCTCCGTTGTGAAAAAAGAGGTCATCTAGCAAGAGTCTGCAAATCATCCAGAACTCCACCCCACAGAAGAAAGTTTCCTGACAAAGACTTCAAGCCTAACAACTTCAGTGAGAAAATGGGGCGCAACACAGAAGCAAATGGGAAGAATGAAACTCATCAAACAGTCACCATTGGTCATTCTTCACCCTTAAGAAGCAGAAAAGTACATGTGAAGGTACTAATTGAAGGAAGGCCTTGCCAAATGGAAGTGGACTCAGGCGCATACCTTTCTATGGTGTCCTGGGACACTATTCACAGACTACTCCCAAACATTCAGAAGAAGCATTTCCAGAAGCAAGCACTGACTCTTAAAGACTACCAAGGGAACAAGATTCCAGTAGTTGGAACAAGAGAATTCAACGTGAAGTTCAAAGGCCATAGCAAACGTTTGCCCCTGACCATCGTGGACAAGGATCGCCCAAGCTTGCTGGGACTTGAGTGGTTCAAGCCACTAGGCATCAAGGTGACTGGCATCAATCACGTGAGCAACACTGAATGGGAGGAGTCCTTGAAATCTGAGTTTCCAGAGGTCTTCAGAGGACTGGGCAAGTATATGGGGACCCCTATCACTTTCAATCTAGATCCCAAGGTGCTCCCAATTCGTTTAAAGCCCAGAAGGGTCCCATTTGCCTTAAAGGAAAAAATTGATGCACAATTAGATAAACTAATAGCTCAAGGAGTTTTAGAGCCCACTGACCACTCCAGGTGGAAGACACCCATAGTCACACCAGTCAAGACTGATGGGTCAGTAAGAATCTGTGGAGACTATAAGGGGACATTGAACCATACGCTTCAACAGAGCACATATCCAGTTCCAGTGGTGCATCATTTATTACATTCACTTGGCAGGGTACAGTCTTTGCCAAATTGGATCTGGCCCAGGCATATCAACAACTAACAGTTGATGATGCCACTGCAGAGGCCCAAACCATTGTGACTCATAGAGGTGCCTTCAAATGTAAAAGGTTACAGTTTGGAGTAAGCGTGGCACCAGGCATCTTCCAAAGCCTTATGGAAAGGATGCTCCAAGGACTGCCAGGGGTAGTGCCTTACTTTGATGATGTGTTAATCTCTGCTGAAAATGACACTCAATTACAAGAGAGACTCAGAGAAGTCCTTACCAGATTCAAGAAAGCGGGATTAAAAGTCAAGGAAGAAAAATGCACTCTTAGAACTGATAAGGTTGAGTTCTTGGGCTATATGATTGACAAGCATGGCATCCACCCTACAGATGCCAAGGTTCAAGCAATCAAAGAAGCCCCTAGACCAAAATGCAAAACAGATGTGCAAGCCTTCCTTGGACTTACTAACTTTTACCACATGTTCCTACCTCAGAAGGCAACCATTGCAGAACCATTACACAGATTACTGGACAAAAAATCTGCTTGGGTCTGGGGCAGGAAGGAACAATCAGCATTTAACAATACTAAAAGACTAATCACATCTGATGCTGTACTGATACAGTTCTCTGAGAATTTGCCTGTTGGACTGACTTGTGATGCATCCCCTTTTGGAGTGGGGGGGGATTTGAGCCACAGGCTTCCCAGCGGGAGGGAAGCCCCTATTGCATTTTACTCTCGCACTTTGACCAAAGCGGACAGGAATTACAGCCAATTGGACAAGGAAGCATTGGCAATTGTTGCAGCTGTCAAGAAATTCCATGAGTATCTATATGAGAGAACATTTACCATTGTCACAGATCACAAAGCTTTGTTAGGCATTGTGTCAGGAGACAAACCTACACCCACTATCCTGTCACCAAGAATGCTGAGGTGGACTGAATTTCTTGCTGCTTATTCATACAAGCTCATCCACAAGCCTGGCAAAGACATTGGCCATGCTGATGCTTTGAGTCGCTGCCCACTTCCGTTTCACACTGAGGACTTTGAACCTGAGGCGCACACCTTTTTCCTAGAAACTGTTGCCAAGCTTCCAGTACACGCTGCTGAAATTGCCAGAGACTGCCAAAGACACTTTATTGGCTCCTGTTATAGGCTGGATTAAGAAAGGTTGGCCTTTTCAAGATCTACCTCACTTTGTCCAACCTTTTAAGTCCAGGCAAACTGAATTATCTGCATTAAGAGGATGTATTTTGTGGGGTAACAGGGTGGTTATTCCTGCAAAACTACAAAAAGAGGTTTTGGAAATATTACATGAGGGTCATCCAGGTATTGTAAGGATGAAGGGATTGGCCAGGAGTTATGTATGGTGGCCAGGTATTGACAAAATGGTTGAAAACTGGGTTGCATCTTGCCCCAACTGTCAGGTAGTCAGGCCTGCCCCACCTCTCACCCCCACACAGGAATGGGAATGTCCTAGGGGCCCATGGTCTAGGATTCACATTGATTTCGCTGGTCTCATTAATAACTTGCTCTGTAATACCTTGTCTTTAAGGCCTAGAACAAATCGATCGCGCATGGCCTCTTCTAAGTTGTTAAATTCACATGCACCCCCAATGTCCCTTAAACTTGCCACGAAGTCATTTACATTTTCGCTTTCCCCTTGATCGCGATGGTAAAACTCGTTTCTTTTAATGAGGCACGATACTTGTGGCGCTTAATGGGCTCTTAACAGCCTTTCCAGATCAGGCCAAGCCATTACCTTCATGTCTGCTGCTCCTGTGAGGGCCTTCGCCATCTTGAAAGCTGCCGGACCGCAGTACATAAGGAAGACTGCCCTCTTCCGCTGCTCGGAAATGGCGGCAAGATCGTTTTCCTCCAAATACATTTGGAAATGATCTGCATATGACTCCCAGTCTTCTGCCATCGGATCGAACTGGGCTGGGGGGGTGTTCAGCGCAGCCATCTCGCTCTTCTTCTGTTCCGTGTTGCCTTCTCTTCAGGGGAATCCCACCTTCGTCGCCCGTGTTAAGTTTGCATGAAGAGACAGACGCGGAGTGCTTCAAGCTCTTTTGTTTATTAGTGACTACAGCTCAGAACGGACCCAACTGGCTTTGCTGCGGCTGCTACTTATAGCTGGCAGCCGCAGCTGACAGCCAATCAGAGTGCAGGGTTTTCCCGCACTTTCTAAACCAATCATTTCCAACACTTTACAAGAACAATTCAAACTTAACCAATGATTTCAAACCTGCATACATAACAGTATGAGACCAGACTACTTGCAGGATAGCCTCTCCTTCAGGTATCTGTCCATTCTGCCAGGTCAGATAGAAGATGGGTCCACACCAGGTCTCCTCCTTTAAATGTTGTCATCTAGCAGAACCCAGGCAGCATGCCTTCTCTGGAGCTGCCCTATCCAGTGGAATACCTTTCCCCTCCCAGAAATCTAGTAGGCCCTCACCTTTTATGCCTCTGAAAGGCTTAAAGAGCTGGGACAAGAGCTGTATGGGAAAGCATTGCCTTGGGCTGCTATGAGTTTTTAAAGTTTTACAGTTTTTTATTTTATTGTTTGAGGGTTTCTGTTATGCCTACTTTGGGTTGCCCAGGATTGTTCTTACAATAAGAGTGGCTACATATGTCAGAGGAAGTCAGTCAGTCAGTCAGTCAGTCAGTCAGTCAGTCAGTCAGTCAGTAAGTTCAAAATGACAATGACAGGAAAAGAAAAAAAACCTGACAAAAACCTGAATGAAAAATTACTAAAGTTAATAAAGGGAAACGTGTTTCCATTAGGAAAAAGAAATCAACAGCACAAATATGGAATGGAAGATGCTTGTTCAGTAATAGCACATGTGTAAAAGGTTTTGGAATTGTGGCTGATCAACTGTGACATAGCTGTTACAAAGTCAAATGCAATTTTAAGCTGCATCAATAGGAAATAATAGATCTAATATACTGAGCACATCCAGTTCTAGGCACCACATTTTAAGAGAGATTTAGAGAAACTGGAGGAAGCAGAACAAAAGGCAATGGGGATGATCAGGGAAATGAAAGGCAAACCACAGGGGGAGATTATGTCAGTGGTGTCCATAACAAGATGGGAGGATATTGAAAAGACAAGCGCCTCATGATATCATTATACAAATGAGCCAATGTAGTGTTTGTTGATGCAGATCTGTATTCTATGACTTTTGCTTCATGACACATGTGTCATCATTTGCTGTTTTGTCTCCCCCAGACCTCCACCAACTTGTTGTGTTGATCCTTGTGACAAGATGACTGAGCTTAACAGAAACTGGATGATTCAAGTATCTGAAGATGTGTCACACAAGAAGCAGACAAGACTTGTCCTCTGTTGTCCCAGTGTGGTCTCACATGACTAGAAGATGGGTTACAATTTAATATTATGAAAAGCTTCCTAATGACAAAGGTAGGTTGACAATGGAACTACCACTTACTAGGCCGTGAGAAACTCCTTTTTGCTGAATGTGTAAAAGCAGAAGTTATATATCCATTTGTCAATCTTTAATTTGGATTCTTGCACTGAGCAGGGATTAGACTAGATTTCAGTGGGCTTTCCAACCTTATGGTTTGATGTTTTATGTTTATGTTAAGATCTATATCTCGTGTTTAGATCTGCTAGTAATGTTGAGCATGCATACGTGAATTACTAGTCTAAAGCTAGCAGTCAATTTCCATAGCTATATTTAGGCTTGAATATGGTTCTCCCCAGTGTTAAGTCCAGTGCCTATCTGTCAAACCACACAGGCTGGCTATATTATATAGGAAGAACTAGGAATATTAAAGCTAATATACAATTCCTTTATGTTCCCCTGGATTTTCCTTGTGAGCTGCTCTATTTCTTAAGTTCTGAATCCAAAAGCAACTGGAATCTAGTGTAAATATCTTTGTAATCAGATTTGCTTTCCTCAATTCTACAAGGTTAGTTCCCCAAATACCTCTAACTGTGTATACTGTAACTGCATAGATTTGCTCTTGACCAGCCTGCCATATTGAAATGTGTTCAATAATAGAGTGGTGGTGATAGTGGCACATCTCTGCCATTATTATTACTCTGTAGATGTAGAAAAAAAGGAACTGTTCATGCCAGAAGTGTTTGAAGGTTAATGGCATCATGCTAGGGAGAGCACTTTCCAAAATAAGCCAATACAAATGGAATAGAGTTTATTTCATTCTCCCAAATGACCATTAAATGTGGAATGTTTTCCCAGATGCAGGTTCTGTTTGGTTTCTGCCATCCTTTGCAAGTTGCTCAGCTTTGCTGCTACTGCCTAATAAAGTGGGTCACCTAGTCATTAACTTCCATCTTTAAATGAAGGTAAAAAATGTAATAACTTGAAAAACGTGCTGATGGTTCTCATTTTTTAAAATATTTAGCCAGTCTGACTTCAATTTACTTTTATGAATGGAGCCCCCCAATTTCCTTTGAATCATAGAATGAGTTTGGTATTGAAGATTCACCAATGGTTTGAAAGGGGATGGTTATTTCCTGCAAAAATGAAATATTAAACCCATCAAATATCATTGCCACAATGATGATTTAATTCTCACCACAATGGTAGATCAATATATAGTTTGCACTATAGAAAGTGGCTTGTATGATTCCTGTTGTTCCATGAATGAAATTTGGCTGGATTTGAAATGTGCATTAGCATTTAGTTTTCTGATATGCTGTTCCCTGAATTCTAAAGTGATGTAGCCTGGGCACCTTTGCTACGTCATTGAGATCTAGGCCCATAATATGCATAGAAACATAATTCTCAGCAGCATTGGCAAGGTTCTGACAAAGGTTCTGGCAACATATGGAACTAGGCTTTGAAATCAGTTTCTAGCTAGGAGTCAGTAGCTAGCTGACCTTGACTGAATTGGAAAAGCTAAAGTAATTGGGTCTGATTAGTACTCAGATGGAGGAACCACCTGGAATAGCAGGGCTGGAAAGTCCAAGAAGAAGACCATGACCAGCCACTTCCATATTTTTGGAAAAGAAACTGCACGAATGTCACCAGAAGTATAAGTTAACTTTTGTTTTTGGATCTATATTTTTTAATTGAGTAATACATTTTCTTTCTAGATATGCAAATGAAATAGATTCCTAGGCAATATGAATGAATGAATGAACAAATGAATGAAGCAACAAGTTATGGGCTTTTGTGGGACAGACAGCAAGAGGAATAAGTGTGGGTTCACTATGCAGAGGTTGTGACTTACATTTTTACATCAGATAGCAGGATGCAAGTGTGTAAGGAGATGGGGGTATGAATGATAATATTATTGTAGCCATGTCATTATTTTCCTTGTGGCTTGCTTGGTGAAGCCCACTGAAACAAGATGATCCAAGAAAAGGGAATGATGGGTTTCAAGTGATATCAACCTTAGCAGCTTCTGTAGATTATGGTAGCCTATGAGCTGATGCTGGAACTAATTCTTCCTACTCCAATTACCTCATTGGGAAGTCCAATCCAAACTGTAGAGGCTGCCTAATACATCTTGAAAGCTGGAAAAGCAAAGTTTATTCAGAAGTGTCACATATTGACATAGATTTCTCTGTCCTTTTCAGCAACACCAATAACCAGGTTGCTTTGGTTCAATGAAAGACTGTTGTTAAGAGAACTAGGAAGGATTTTTCCTCTTCCCCCCAAATTGACTTCCAGGAAAGTGAATTTCCATTCCTTTCATCACAGAACTCTTGCGGATACATGGGTTTTGGCTCTGCTTCTGAACTGTCTTGTTGTTTTACCTTAATATCTGTGATCTTCTGTGGCTATGTTCATGATGCAGGGTTCTCACACCTATATTTAATAGAAACAGAAAGCTGACACTGATATATGGGTTTTGAGAGCAGAATTTTATTACATAGAACTAAGTCTGGCCAGCAGGATCAAGTCAAGCTGTATGTCTATCCAGTGTCTAGCCATTTAAACTCAGTTCACATATGGCTCATTGGCATCAAATGTCATCAATCTTTCTACCATATAAATTCAGTGCAAAGATCTGAAAATGGACTGAAATTGCATTTAGGTGAAATATTCACATGTACACGCATGGCATCTATGCTTAGAAACTTCAGTGAACCAGGATGGTGATGATTTGGGTACAAAAATATCAGCAAAGCACACTTGTATTTCCATTTCAGGTATCCATTTATAAAGTGTAAAGCTCATAACAAACAATTCTCTCTGCGTATGTGTGTAGCTCTTGGAGGCAAGGTCTGTACAGCTATGCCCCCAAACTTATATAGCACTGCATGATAGTAAACAAAATATCTGCATATGTTTTTGAGCCAAAGAGATGTTGAGACTCAAAACAGACAGCCTCATACACCAACTGTGCTTATCAATAAAATAGTCAACTCCTTAGTCCATCAAGGGAATTTATCTTGAGACTCCTCTGAGGCTGTTGTTGTTGTTGTTGATGATGATGAAAGTGAAAAAAATATTGGGAGCTACAGTATGAAACACAGAAAAGAGCAAATGTGAACCAGCTGCTTGTAAAGAATAGCTTTGGAGCAGAACAACTTTATTGCATTAAAACATTAGATATTATATTTAGATTATATGTTGGCTCCCAAGTTTAAGTAGTTCATTATATAATTTTCAAAGTGCTTTATTGGTGTACTGGCCCTATGAATGATGTATTTTAGTATTACAGTGTTTTGTGATTATAAATATGGCTGGTGCTAATGGAAACTGAATGTGTGTCTTATGTTAGATCATGGATATCCAACTTTGGCTTGTTTGGGCTGCACTGAGTGAAGAATTGTCTTGGGCCATGTATAAAATATATAACAGTGGGTGTGTTTTTGTATGAATCAAACTTCTTCTTTTTGGATTGTGGGGCCTCCTTGTAGGCCTCCTTATTAGCTGCCCAGAGCCTTGTACGATCTGTGGGCCACAGGTTGAACACACCTGTTTTAGATATTACATGCAATAATTCCAAACATTACATCGCAAACCTAGACCAAACATGGAGTTCCCCTGGATTTTCACTGCCCAGGTACGGTGTGCTTACATTGTATCAATGTATATGTCTCAAAAACTATGAACACCAAATGAAGACCAAGATGACTTATGAAAGGGCATGTGATGAATTTCTTGTTTATTCAAAAACATTCAACTGAAAGGCTGAAGGAATTTCTGTTTAAAGTGCTAATATGTACCATCTTGCTTAGAACCCTGCCAGCACTGTCTTGAAATTTCACAATACATACAGAGTGTAATTTTAGTGTAGTGCCATCTGTGGATTAACTTCATAGTCAGCTCCTGATATCATCCTAAACATATTTAAAACTAATTCCATGCACAAACCAGCCTCCCAGCATTTTAAGCGTCTTTCAAGAAAACTCATGCTTAATATAAGCATTTTAACTCAGCTCTGAAACTGATCTACACTCTGATTGACCTTAAAATTGTTCTTAGTTTCTTTCTTAATATTATATGTGCTATATTCTGCTGTCTAGCCTTTTTTTATGTGACCAGAGTTCCTTGATTTGTTTCTTGAGTAATCTTCACTTTGTTTCCTTAAAGAGATGTGTTTCTTCTGTACACAAGGAAAAAATTTCTCTGTTAGTTCCAATTGAATCTATAATCCAGTTCCATATCTGATGTCACCAACCCATAACCCTCTTCCTTGTAATTTTAGAATTCTGCAGGAAGTTGGCTCTTATGGACCAGTTCCTAATTTTGTGCTTATAGTTATAGTGATCAAACAAGGAATGAAGCACATTTAAGAAATGGTTGTCTAGGTGGCAACCCTGCCATTTCCTGGATTTGTTCATACAGTCACATTTACCTCTTAATAATAACTTAACAGCATGTTAAGCATATTTTGAAAGTCCCATTTAAAGAGGATTATGCTAAAACTGGCATTAGATACAAAAGTTCTATTTCTAAGTCTTTGAAAGCTAAATGGCAGATAAAGGTCCCTCACTGCTTTATGATGCATTCATTCACAGATAAGCATTCTATGTAGAGTGTATTCAGTTCTCAGAAGTCATCTCCATCACATCATGGATGAATAAATATGGAAGTACTTATGTGTTCTCAATATTTAAATTGCAATGCTAACAAAATAAATTAAGTTCTGGTGATGTCAATTTGACTAGCACTGATTAAGTCATTATTCATGCAATATAAAGGAGCACTGTCTTATTAAGGTCTTTCTGGATGCAGTTTCTACTGATTTTGCTAGTGAACATTGGACATAATTTGTAGGGCTGTGTAAAAGTTAAATGTGGTATATCTGACTTGAAGACAATTTAATCAGATTAACTTTCTGAATTTGACTGATGACTATAGATCAAATAATCCCACTGTATCATATTTCTTGAATCATCAAACTGATTTGGAAAAGCAATTTTGGGGAAAAATGGATTTTTGAGAAATCAATTAAATCAATTCCCCTGAATTGATTCAAGTAGTTGAATCAGGTCAAAATGACAATTCAAATGGTATCACTGACTTGAAACTGATTGGACTGATCTGCACATTCCTGATGGGTAGTATGGGCTTTTAAAGTCTTGACAGGAACAGGGATATTGAGTAGTGAATGAGAACACCACACAATAACTGAAATATTGATTTTTATTAAAAAAAGAAAAATAACAAATTTCCCCATGAATCTGGTATAGTCAGCAACATAATACCAGCTTCCCCTGGAGCTCCGGGTGGCTCCTGACCTCAGCTCCTTCTGCCGTGACCTAAAAACTTGGCTGTTCCAACTGGCCTACCCGGACTGATGGTGGGGGGAGGGTTTTTAGCATAGTTTTAATTGGCATATTTATGAGACGCTTAGGTTTAATAGTTTTTTAATATCTGTATATTTGGATTTGGATCATTTTATTTTGTAAGCTGCCCTGAGTCCTTTGGGAGATAGGGCGGCATATAAGTCTCATAAATAAATAAATAAATAAATAAATAAATAAATAAATAAATAAATAAATAAATAAAAGCAATTTGGAGATTTATTGTTGCCTTACGAGAGAGCGATGGTGGCGCAGTGGTTAGAATGCAGTACTGCAGGCTACTTCTGCTGACTGCCAACTCCCAGCAGTTCGGCAGTTCGAGTCTCACCAGCTCAAGGTTGACTCAGCCTTCCATCCTTCCAAGGTTGATAAAATTAGGACTCAGATTGTTGGGGGCAAGATGCTGACTCTGTAAACTGCTTAGAGAAGGTTGCAAAGCACTATGAAGCGGTATAGAAGGCTAAGTGCTATTGCTTATCTCAACCACAGTTGACATTTGAGATTCCTTCTTGAGCTTTTCCACGTCTATGAAACTTCTCCCTCCATTCCATGCCTTTCTCTTATCTCCTACAATTTTAAGATCAGAGACCAGGATGCACTGAGGTGAGATTTGTGTGTGTGTGTGTGTGTGTTTTTTTCCTATCTCTATGAAGCTTTTCACATGTTGTCATTGGTATCCCTCATTGTTTTCCCCTCCCAATCTTACAAGAGTTTGCTAGCAAAAAAGGCAGATACTTCTTTTGGCAGTAGATAAATCTCAGCAAACCCTAATGCACATGTTGATGAGGAGTATGGAAGTAGTATATAAATGCGTCAGGATCTGTTTGGGTATTAGACATGCTTGATGTTGTGCCCATATGTCTGCTTATTTCCATACTAAAGACATTTACTGTATGCATTGGCCACCAGGGAAAAGGGCTGTCTACTATTCAGCAGTATTACTGGAAGAGTGGTATTGTATTTGTATTCGGTGGAGTCTTCCATTTCCAGTAGATGCACAGATCTTCATTCTGTAGCCCGCATCCCTGAAAGAGTTTCTTAGACTATCTTTCACCACCCGGCCAATTAGTGAATCCTTCTCTGCAATACGTAACTTGCTACAGTTGAAGCAAAGAGACTGCGGATCGCTCTCAGCAAAGTGAGTGATCATTAACAGCACCGAGGCTGGATAAAGCTTACAAATGAACAGCTCTAAGTGGAGCTGCAAATGCAGCAGCTTTTTGTAATTCAAATGAAGCTAATAGCATGGGAACAAATTGCGGTTCATATTAGATTAACTTCTTTGGAAAGATATAAATTGAGAAGAGTTAAGATTGCCTGGAGCTGGGCTGACCAATGAAGGGAATGCTTTGAAATACAAGATAGTCCAGGAGGTGGGAATAAGAGGATGGAAAAGCAGGCAGAACAATTTCTTCATTATTCAGGACAAGTCACCCAGCTTTGGTTTCCTGCAATTTCTCTAAATTAAGAAAAGGCCAAGCATCATCAATTATAACTATATCATCATTTTCCAAACCATCTCAGAGAGAAACTGGCTTTGGTCTGGCAGGGCTCTGCATTTGTTTTTCACAAAGAGGTGAGCAGATTGATGTATTCCCCTCTTTCATAGGCAACCAGTAATAGGATCCCTGTGGATTCTATCTTCCCAAACAAGAATGCCTAATTAGGGTCTCGTAATAGCGACAAAGGGACCAGATCCAGAACAGGTTTCCAACTTACCAAGGGACTACAGGATAGACAAAGAATCTGCAAAAATCCCAGTAAGCGTGTAAGGGAAACAACACATACTTTACATTCAGTAGGATTTGATAAAATCCAGGGATTTGGCAGATAGTCCAAAGAATTCTGGCTGAAACCTGATGAGAGAGATCCATAACTGATCAGTGAACATATGACTGAATGGTATAATGCAACTTTTTATATTCCAACAAAACATACTGGGAATCTGGAAATTTCTATTTATTAGGGCAGTTGCAATTTCCAGGTATCTGATTAAAGAAAATGAGCTCGTTTCTCATTACAGTCCTTCAACTGGTAGGGAGGGGAAGAGATATTTCTTCAGATAGTTACTCAGTATTTAAATTGGGATGCCTACCAAGATGTTTCTACATCTTATTAGGAAAGGATTGGGGTCTACATAAAATAAAATTCCCACTTTTTTCCTGGGGTTAAATGTAGCATTTGAAGTACTCCTTAGCTAATTTATCCCAGTAACAAGCCTGCGAAGATTTACATAAGAAACACTGATTGGCTCAAAGTCATCCAATCAATGGCATTTTGTGGTTACAGTAGATTTGTTCCTAATTCAACTCACTAATTACTATACCACATTGTCTGTGTTTTCAACTATATATTAGTTGTGTTTCAATGGATTTAATAGAAGTAATTGCATTATTTTTTTATAACATTTTGTTGTCTTTGGGGCATTTTTGGTGAAAAGGCAGAGCATACACAGTGCATTCAATATATTAAAACATGACCTGACTTTCAATTTTCCATTATGATAATTTTAAGAGTGGTGTTTTGTTTAAATCAGTTGCCAAAGTTGGTTATCTTTCAAAGTCTTTTTTTCCGGTGAGACTAGTCTATCAGGGCAACCTGGTTTACCCCATTATGGGATGGAGCATACTGCTTCCACTTTTGTCTTTCAGCCCCAATCCAGGAGCCTCTGCAGGCAGTCACTTTCACGGCAAACTATTTTTGTGTTGAATTTATGTTTTATTGACAAATAAATAAAAAGAGACTAGTATAGATCTATTTCAAGCTATTTAGCTCTCATCAGCTAGCCATACCCTTCTGGCCCGGGTTTGAATCCCAGAAGGGTACGGCTAGCTGATGAGAGAAATAGCTTGAAATAGTTCTATACTAGTCTCCCTTTATTTCTTTGTTGGTAAAACATAAATTAAATATCTTTCAAAGCTTCATAAAGTCTAGAAATCCTCGCTCACTTTCTGGAGTACTTCATCCCTCCAGTCTAGTGACCACTTGAATTAGCCCTGAGAAAGTTAGCAAAGGTTTTTCCTTTGATGGTTTTGTCTGCTGTTAGCAGCACCTATAAATTGACTCTAAAGGAAGATTCATTAAAGCTCAAGCAGAAAACCCCCGTGGCAGGTTTCACTTGTTCTGAATGCAGGATCTGATTCAAAAGCTGAAAGGCTACATTACATGCTAGTGGTCACTAAACTGATTAAGAGCTGGTTTATCTTTAGCACTAAAAAGGGCTATCTGGTAATACTAAATACCATTTACCCAGCTCTGATTTCCCCGAATGAATATTTATGCTGAGTGATGAGTACAGCACTATCAAATAGGTTTTTGCTCTCTGTTCTTCAGAGCTGCAGCTATTATTCAACCACATTATTCGGGGTTTCAATTCTTGTTTCTATTAAGCAAATTTGCAGTGTTCACACAAAAATTCACGATTGCATTTTTATTCTGGATTCCTTTTTTGGAAAAAGATGTCTTTATTTTGTACCTAAGAATGAGCAGAAAGCTTTAGTCGGTACTTTCTCATATATTTAAGACCATATTTATATAAAGTCTGTTCTGATTTTTTTTAATGTAAAATTCTGGGTGTTTTGTTGCAGCTTCTATAAAAACAGGTCATAATTCTTTATGATCTCTCTTTCTCTCTCTCTCCTACGAAGTTAAAAAAAATCTTAAGCATTAAAATGATGTTTTAAAAAACCATTAGCACTGGTACAATACAACTGAATTCAGTTCCAAATTGAAAGAGGCAAAACACAATAGAATGGAAACAGCATTTGCATAGGAAGCTCATGTGGTACAGATGTTAACAAATGATTGCCTGGACTGTAAGAGAACCAGGACGTAGCTCCAAACTCCAAATGTTTAACTGTTCATGTGTGTACTCCAAATCTTCTCTCTTTATTGCTGATGCTTGGGGTTGGAGTTGAGAGAGGAATCTAATAAAAAGAGACAAATAGTCTACAGACAGTATAAAAATTGCTTGGTGGTTTAAATCTATGGTGTTTAGATTTTGGATATCCTACCCCTGGCATGACTTGTTTCCGAGTCAAGAAGAAAATATAGAAGCCCGGCAATGTAGTAGGATTCCCCATCAGATTTTAACTGGCTCATGAATTTGTATGGTGAAGCAGAAGGCTCACACCGTTTTTCTGGGTAGCTCCATATAGGACACGAATGCTGATTTCATGAATAACCAATTCACACAATTCCTTTAAAAAAAAGCAATTGGGGACCAGGCAGAAAGATATCATAGGACATTGGATTGGCAGTGTTACTATTACAGCCTTGAACATGGCCTTCTGTTGCTATCTCCCTTCTTGACTCCCCCAGGATTAAAGCAGTTCCACCCCTATCAGAATTTAGAACAGAGGTCTCCAAACTTGGCAACTTTAAGACTGGTGGACTTCAACTCCCAGAATTCTCCAGCTAGCTGGCTGGAGAATTCTGGGAGTTGAAGTCCACCAGTCTTAAAGTTGCCAAGTTTGGGGACCCCTGATTTAGAAGGCCATTACAAACTGTTGTTCTGGATGTTTGGGAGGAATAAGGTGGATATTCTGCTCCTTCTGTACGTTTTCTTTTTTTCTTTTTAATTACATTTATATGCTGCCCTTCTCCGAAGACTCAGGGCGGCTTACAATTTTCTTTTGTTAATATTAGATACTAATATTCCTTATTGCAGTGGGATAAATTATTACTAATGCTGGCATTATGTACTGTTTCAAAGCTTACGATGAAGTATATGCTGCTTAAAGGTCAAAGTGGTTTATTTGCCAGAGTAACAAAGAGAAGAAAATATAAGCATTTAGAAATAAAGAATTCTGAACCCACAAATTCTGAACTACCATCTGAATGAAGAACACCATTCTTCTACTCTCAACTTTGCTTCTAATTGTTACAAGATTTTTTTTAAAAAAAATCAGCGGTATAATTTAAAAGGCAGTGTGTGTAATCATTGTTGCTCTTGTTAATCAGTTGCAAGTCACCAATTTTTGCAAGTTTACTGAAAATTGCCTGAAGGCTTCCAGTTGTTCTGCCTCTACTGTCTGCCAACTCTTATTCTAGATGGATAATTTAGGGTGAGCTCTGAGTGATTGTTGTCTTTCCATATAAACAAAAAAAGAGTTTTACGGTGGCCAGGAAACATTCATAATTTTTAATTCACACCTGTAATAAAATTGCATTACATTTTTCATAAAATAAATGTTCCAGTTTATATACAGAAAAACAGACTGTACAGAGCTTTCCCCCAACTTCCCCCCTCCCAACTCACAAACATACAGGCAAATGCAGTGCTCAGCTAAGCAGGCACAACTGTACATCTAAAATTGTAACTGCTGTGTGTTATTTATGCATGTGTGTGAGTGTGTGTGTATGTGTGTGTGTGAAGAAATACTACAATGTAAATCGTCCTTTGGGGACCAAGGATTAAAAAAATATTGCAGGCAAGCTGAGAGACGCCCTTCACTGCTAGTTGTGGCTGAACATCCATTCCACAGTGTTTCAGCCAAACTGGATTTGCTATTGAACTTGAGGCTCAAAGCTTCCATTCAGTTGCCCCTCCTCATAGTCCATCTGACACAAGATCATGTTGTTCTTCAGGAAAAACTTGTCTCCCACGCAAAATCTAAAACACAATAAACAGACCATTATTAGAAGCTACTTTGATGAATCCCAGAGCAGGGGAATGAAAACATCCTGTGTATTTGCACAAAGTTTGCTTCTCATTCCTATTTGTGAAGAGAGAGGGAGAGAGAGGGGGAGAGAGAGAGAGAGAGAGCATTTATGTACATCATGTGCACTTCTCCTAATTTTTTTTGCTTAATGACAGATTCAGATGATTCCATTTCACCTTCAGTGGTTCAATTTTTTTTTAATCATTTAAGAAGTCTGTAAAACATAACCCACATTTGATCTACCATTAAGCTGACTGAGGCAGTCTAGCTCAGTGGGAAAAAGTGTCAGTTATTTAATTAATTGATAAATATTTATCTCCACAGAAGTGCACGCTTGTTTGCACTGCACCATTTAGTATTTCTACCTTAGGCATCAAAGGGTCCTGCTTTTCGAGAAATAATAATCAGAGGGAGAACATTTACCCTGGAATTTTCACATCTCAAAGTCAGCTGTGTTTAATTTATTTTCCTCTAAAATGTCAGTGTTTTGGATACTTTTGACAAAATATCTTGAACTTCCAATTTAATGAAGACTATCTCACGGAATCTTCTTCGTTCCAGGCTGAAATCTAATTAAGAGAAGGCAGCATGAGTTCTGTAGAGGAAACAGGACCACGGACAGTTCATTATGGATCGGAGTAAAGATTCTTACTACAGAAGATTCAGGCCAGAATAGGAGTTCAATTTTAGAGGTTAAAATGGATGGACACCTCCTGGAAGGGTTATTTTGCAATGCTGGGAGTTCAAAAGTTAGGAAATCAAAACAGGTAGGGCTATTTTTTTCAAATTATGCAAAGCAAAGGCTAAGCTAACATTTCTTGTCCCATGAGAGTCATTTACAGGGTGGTATCTTCTGAAATGATTTATAAATTTGATTCCCGCCCTTTGCATTGTTTGAGTAGTATTCTGCAATCACACACTTGGAAAAGGAGACGTAGGGCACTGAGTTCAAATCTGTGCTCACTGAAGGAATCTAAATTAACATTTTATATTTCTTCATAACACCCCTCAGATAGCTTTTATCAAGGCTAAGCAGAGTCAGGTTTTTAAAAAAAATCTTCTAAATCTCATTTTTCTGTCCCATGATCACTCTCGTTGCCTTGTGTTGTTTATGTTTCAGGTTCTCTGAATGTTTGCTAAAACGAACTTCCCAAAACTGGGCCCAGCTTTTGAAATATGGCATGACAAATGCAGAATAAAATGCAAAATTGGGCCTTGGTGGTGCAGGCTGTTAATAGCCTAGCACTTAGCTCCAGCTGCCTGTAATTATTGCAGGCTCTAATCCCACCAGGCTCAAGGTTGACTCAGCCTTCCATCCTCTCGGGGTAGGTAAAGTGAGGACCCAAGATTGTTGGGGGCAATAAGCTGACTTTGTAAAAATGCCGCTTAGTAATAAGCAGGCATATACAATGGAATGAAGGCTATTGCTGAGTGCATTGGGTTGTGCTCCAAAAAATTGTAAGCCGCCCTGAGTCTCCGGAGAAGGGCGGGATATAAATATGAATAATAAAAAAAATTGCTTCCGCTACACTTCTACTTATGCTTATGCTCTTTTTAGCAGCTCTATTTCACAGTTGCTCATATACAGCTCTTTATTCTTTTTGCATATACTACTGCAGTATCATGCCTGGTATTTCTTCATTCTATTCCTGTATATTTAATTTCTTTCTTTTTAAATGAACAACGTTGGAGTTGTCTCTATTAAAATTCCATTCTATTACCTTTACCCCAATTCATTAACCTATCAAGCATATTTTGAATTTTATTTTTGTTTTTCTATAGTATCCTCTTGTTTATGCTGTGGTCTACCATGTGCAAATCTAATAATGCTCTATTAATAGACAATGACATGCTTTCTCAGTAAAATAAAGAACAACTTGTAAATCTATCTTATGTTGTCAAGTTCTGCTAGTGGTGGAATTATTGTTTAAAACTAAAATTCTTCACAATACCCCCATCCAATTTGACCTAAAACATGATATGGTATTACTGAGGCACTGTGAGAGATTTTGTTCAAAGCTTCTGCTGTCTTGGTTCACTCCTTCTTTAAATTTTAATCTATGTCTACATAAATTCTTATGAATAGAGGCTGTTTCACATTATATATTCATTGAACGCTGCACAAACATAAGCACCCTGTCTTGGTTGCCTTCTCTAATTACTTCCTCTGACATCCAGATGTCCATTTAAATGAATGATGGGTTGGAATTAAGAGTCCCCTACACTGGCTTCTTCCATTCTGGCACTTCTAGATGTATTGAAATGGCAGCTTCTAAATCTGGAAGGCACCAGATGAGAGAAGAATGCTGGATATATTGTCTCCCAATACTTTAAACAAAGACATGAGGCAGCTGTGTGTGTGGATGGATTAGAAGGATCATCCCATCCCCAAATTTGGTGTGTCTCAAGTTATTGATTATATATTTGAGGTGATATCTAGAAAAGGGATGGCTAGGTGTGCATTCCATGGGACCAGTACCATAATTGTTTACTATTTTAATTTTTTTCCAGCATAAGAAGGGTGATGGATGAATGAGTGAATGGATGGATGGATGGTACCAAAGCTGTAGTTATTTAAGGAGTTGCTAAGTATCATTTAAGTATCCCTTAAATTTCAGAAGCTCAAACAATGTCTGTGTGTGTATGTGTGTGTGTGTGTGTGTATGTGTATCTGTTCCATTATCATACTCATTGCTTTATATTGTTTATGTTTCAGGTTCTCTTAATCTTTGCTAAAACAAAGTTCCCAAAACTGGGCCCAGCTTTTGAAATATGATATGACAAATGCAGAATAAAATGCAAAATTTGCTTCCGTCACACTTCTATTTATGCATATACTCCTTTTAGCAGCTCTATTTCACAGTTGCACACACACACACACACATATATATGCATAGACAAATTTAGCAATATAGTACTACTTCTACTTTGTATCTCATTGTGCATGATTTGAATGCCTACGTTTGTCAGCGGACATGAACATGAACTTTGCCATCAAGCCACACTTCATTCAAACTAGGTTATGTGTTCTAAATTCAAAAGACAACAGGCCAGGACATTGACATTGGCATTGGTGACTTTTTCTTTCAAATTGTATTTCAAATGTTATTGGATCCAATGGAATTCAGATAAAATTAGTTGAATAATATAATCTTCCATTCAGTTTACATTGTGCCCATGAGGAATTATTGCCTACCCAATAGCCTGGTCCTTCCACAACTCTGTGACTCGCTGGATTTATGTCCTTTTGTCAGCGATGATGTCCAATTTTTGCTACTTTATTTGTAATTCTGAAAGATACATGGACCTTTCTTTGGAACTGTGTCAGTCTTTGACAAAAGCATAAAATGTTTGATACACAATGTAAACTGAATGGAAGATCGTATTATTCAACTAATTTTATCTGAATTTCATTTAGATCCAGTAACATTTGAAATATAATTTGAAGAAAAAAAAGTCAGCAATGTCAAGGGAGTCCTGGCCCCATTGTCTTTTGAGTTTAGCACAAATAATCTTTTGTGGAGAAAAATGTGTGGGTCTATAGAGAGGGAGTTGGAGATCTTAATTCCTTCAAAATAACTCAAACTGTGCAAGAATACATAATGCATGTCAACTGTATGGATTGAATGCATACATTTTTGCGCTTTGATAGATAAGTAATGCATTTCTTCTCAGTAAGAGATCAGGAACAAACATATAACCATGAGGAAATATGTTTGCTGGCAGCAGGAAAGAATCTGAGACCTAAGAAAATGCTTTGGAAAATGCATTACATTTCCCTATCCAATCTAGTTTGCACACTGAAAGGGATTATATGTTATTTCCATCTAAAAATATTGATAAGGATTAAAATGTTCCTATACTACCAAGGATATGAACTATTTATAAAATAATTACAGGAAACGTATTTTCTTTTCTCTCTTAATCCCAGTTTATATATGCCTCTGCTAACTGCTACAGTCCCCGCAATTTTGAGTTGACCGAAGAACCATTAGAGAGAAAGTAGGAGATACGGTTTCTTTTCACCTGAATGTCTAGAAAGGCTAATGCTGTTATACAGTTTTTCAAATGGAGAAATGGGAAAAATACTGACAGTAACCGTTTTGTTAAAAAATCCCAAAATAATTACCTTTGTCAATGATACATTATTTAGAATGAAGGAGAGTAAAGATGCAAGGGAAGAGATAGGAAGGGTAGAAATGTTAATCCCAAAGGCCATCAAGAGAATGAGTGAATTATCTGTTGGCTTGGAAAGGCAAGAAGAAAAAGCACAGAATTTAAATTCTGGAATAGTGACCTATTGTAGAAACTTTGCTTGTGAAGAAAACCTTCCTTGTGATATTATTTATTTATTTATTTATTTATTTATTTATTTATTTATTTATTTATTTATGAATGAATGAATGAATGAATGAATGAATGAATGAATGAGACTTTTATGCTGCCCTATCTCCCAAAAGACTCAGGGCGGCTTACAAACTAAAACAATCTGGATACAAGTATACAAATATTAAAAAACGATTAAACCAAGGTCTCATAAAAATAGTGAATTAAAATACATTTAAAACCCTCCCCCAACCCCATCAGTCCGGGTAGGCTAGTTGGAACAGCCAGGTTTTTAGGTCGCGGTGGAAAGAGCGGAGGTCAGGGGCCACCCGGAGCTCCAGGGGGAGCTGGTTCCATAGGATGGGTGCACCCACCGAGAAGGCCCTGCCCTTGGGAGCCACCAGCCGGCATTGCCGGGTCGATGGCACCCGGAGAAGGCCCTGTCGATGGGAGTGCACGGGACGCTGGGAAGCTGTTATCGGCAGCAGGGTCTCCCACAAATATCCTGGACCAATGCCATGAAGGGCTTTATAGGTTAACACCAGCACCTTAAATCTCACCCAGAGGGCAACCGGTAACCAGTGCAGCTTGCACAGGAGGGGTGTAACATGGGAGTATCGGGATCCTCCCATCACAACCCACTCCACTGCATTCTGGACCAATTCTATGCACAATTTCATTCTATGCACAATTATTTATTATTAATGTTTTGTGCCATTGGGATAGGGTCCCCCCTCTTCCTGGTGTCTGCATGGACAAGTCCCTGCTGTTATCTTGGGAAAGCTTTTTGGAAATATTTTGCCTTTGCCTGCTTCCTAGGGCTGAGAGAGAGTGACTGTCCCAAGGTCACTCAGCTGGCTTTGTGCCAAAGGCAGGACTAGAACTCATGATCTTCCAGTTTCTAGCCTGGTTCCCTAAGCACTACACCAAACTCTTTATGCACAATAAAATTATTAATTTAGACAAATTGTGTCTCTCACTTTCTGCAGGCTAAATCAATATTTGGCTAAAGGGTTACATGTTGAAAGTACCAAAAAGTGATGGAATGTACAAGTGGGAGAGCTATGGCAACACAGAGCTTTTCCACAGAGAGACCCAGATTAAGAGAATTCAGAGTCCCAAGATGGGGGAGGAGGGGGAAAGAAGGTTAAGGCTGGTCACATCCTAGAATCTCTCAGGGTATATTCAGCAGATTAAAAGGCTACAGCTTTAGTTGGGCAAGATTCAGTGGTGGGGTTCAATTTTTTTTACTACCGGTTCTTGGTGGGCATGGCTTGGTGGGCATGGCAGGGGAAGGATACTGTTCCATTCCCACCCCACTCCAGGGCGAAGGTTACTGCAAAATCCCCGTTCCCTCCCCACCCCACTAACCTGCTTTCCAGCTCCATTCTCCTGTGTAGGGCAACAAAAGAAAACCCAGCCAATCAGCTGGGACTCGGGAGGGAGAGAATAGATGGGGGCAGGGCCAATCAAAGGTGGCATTTGTCGGTTCTCTGAACTACTCAAAATTTCCACTACTGGTTCTCCAGAACTGTCAGAACCTGCTGAATACCACTTCTGGCAAGATTCCATCCATTAGGTGGAAGCAAATAAAGGATTGGACCTGACTGGATTTTGCTATGCTGCCTCTAGGCATAGGCCCGATACAAAATGTAGAACTGCGCTTGATGTGAAGACTGACAAAAGAATTCCTAAAGCTGAGGCAATCTATCAAAAGCTGCTCCTTCTCCACTGCTAAGAGCAGCGGGGAAATAACAGTGTGTTCTTTGTCTGTCAGCTAATAGTTCCTAAGCAATAAAAATGGATGGGTTCCCCCAAACTCTACAGGTTCCAGCTGATCAACATTGCTCTCAGAAACAATTGGAAAGATTAAGAGCATCTTATGCTACTGTTCTGATACGCCTGATGCCCTTTACACCAAATTGGCAGGATATGCCTATTATGTAACCTGTGAAGAACACACAAGGCAATAAAAAAGATTGCAGAAAAAAGCATGAACATCACAGAATAAGCAGAGAAAACCCTGCGCCACTAACTTGTAACATGAAGAATGATCAAGTTGTCATGATTCTGCCATGTACTCTCTGGCTATGCCCTTGATGACTGAATCAGAATTTTTTTCAGGGTGGGAATTTACATTGGATAGACCTCCACAATAATGATATAACTCCAGCTTGAATCTGCACCTTGAAATTTGACTTGCAAGGCTTTCTCCAAGCATTCTGGTGGTAGAGAAAGGTTTCCCTTGCTGATTGAAAAATAGACATGTGCTGACTCACTACTTACTTTTGCTTTAAACCAAGAAGGCAAGACCCCCTGAAGGAGTAGTAATGCAAAATGAAGAACAAAGTTTTGCTCCTGACACAAAGGCAGTGTGCATGACACCTGCCTGTAGCCAAATCAGCTGGCTAGAGGCCTTAGAGTAGCAGATTTGTCAAGGTCTGTAATGCATTATGAAGAAATCTTTTATGTATTAGGAATGACATTTTGGATAGTTGCAAGGTAGTTTTCATGTGAAGTCAAGAACATTTTGCACATTATTGAAAGCAAACCTAGGTTTGCCACCAAATGTAAATAACCTGTCCAAGCCCTGATAAGTTTCCTGAACAATATAACAATTGTAGAACACTGATATACTAGATTTCTGAGGACAAAGAGCTGTAGTGTTCTGGTTAGAATGCAGTATTGCAGGCTAATTCTGCTGACTTCCAGCAGTTCAATTCTCACTGGCTCAAGGTTGATTCAGCCTTCCATCTTTCTGAGTTGGTAAAATGAGGACCTAGATTGTTGGGGGCAATATGCTGATTCTGTGAAGTGGTATATAAGTCTAAGTACTATTAATATTGCTACTGCTATTTTGATTAAGTCAAGAAAAACCAAGCAATTTCCTACTTGAATAAAAGTAAACTCATAGTCATTTATTCCCTACCTCAGAAAAGTTGTGTTACACTGAGAAGTGTTTTATAATTATAGATGGCAATCCATGGGCTGATTAAGAATAATAATCTCAAGTTCAACCATGTTTAAAGTATTATCTAGACATATTAAAATAGTAATTAAAGAAAACTAAAATCACATTTGAACTCTATTACCAAAGAAGGGGCAAATAACCTCAGTGATTGTCAATGCTGGAAAAGTATCCAAATTCCTACCGTAGTCAAAACTAAAAACTTGTGATGTGCTTAAAAGTGTTTGTTGTCCAAATTAAACATAGTGAATGAATTACCTTCTTGAAAGGTAATTATTATAGAATGGCTCTTTGAAGTCTGCTCCTTGATTGGAACCTCCAAAATATACACACACACACGCATGTGTGTGTGTGTGTGTGTGTGTGTGTATTTTTCTTCAAAGAGCCATTCTATAATATATATATTCCTGAGAAATATTAATAAATTACATATACATATATGAATACTTCTTAGGATCCATAATTCTAACGATACCCAATAATTTAAAAAAGAATTATGGCTAATAGTAGAATCAAATAAAAACTACAAAGTGATTCATATATATATATAATATGTAATTGGCTTTCTTTTAGGCTCATGAGGCTACTCTGCACATTGTTAAAGCATGAGATCTTCATGAGTACATGAGGTGAACAGCAACACAGATTAAGCTATACCCAGAAGACCAGATCCACCTCTTTGGTGCATCTCCTCCATCCACTCATTCCTCTAATGATATTACACTATTTATTTTTATTTTATTTATTTATTTTTAATTACATTTAGATGCCGCCCTTCTCCAGAGACTCAGGGCGGCTTACAATTTTTGGGATACAACCCAATGCGCTCAGCAATAGCCTTCATTCCATTGTATATGCCTGCTTATTACTAAGCGGCATTTTTACAAGGTCAGCTAATTGCACCCAACAATCTTGGGTCCTCAGTTTACCTACCCCGCTAACCACTATGGCTATCATCATCCTTAGCAAGCATGGCCATGCTCGTAGCAGGGAATCTGGGCAATCACAATTCACCACATTAGGCTGAGAGAAATTGCTGAATAGAAGGAAAGTTAGTCAGCTCCACAGCATGAATATGAGAAGAGAGACTGGATGGGAGCACAGGAGAGGAGTAAAAAGTAGAGCTTCATTTCACAGAATAGACCATTACTCAGTCTGAGGCTTGGTTTGTGGAGACAACTCAACTACTGGCATTCAGCAAGTCTGACCTACATCAGCTATGGAGGGAGGACTATAGCTGAGAGGTAGAGCACATACAGCATTTTATAAACAAAAGGTCCAGCTAAAGAACAGAATATCAGGGGAAAAGAAAGATCTCCACTTGAGTTCCAGAAAAGCCACCAACTGGGCTAGATGAACAATTAATCTGACCTGATAGCCACTGTGAAAATAAAACAAGCATAAACATAATTGCCATCATCATTATCCACCACCATTCCTGGAATGGCTGTCTCCTGTACTTCATAGCAAGCAGTTTCCTTTGCTATCATTTGAATTGCTTTACTTACATGGTAACAAGCAAATAATCCAAAGCCAGGTACCTTTAACAACTCCTAAAACAGGATTAAATTACAATGTGTAGAGGGCTGTTAATTAAACATATATTTTACATGTCGCTCACTAGCAGAGAAGGAAAAAGAAAGCTACCCACAGGGCAGGGCTGGGATTCTACCAGTTCTGTCTGGCTCTGCTGTTTTGGCCCACCCGCCCGTCTGGGGTCTTACCTGACCTTCATTTCCTGCTTTTTCAACCTCAGCTGCTTTGCACGGCACAGCTGCGGTTGAAAAAGCAGGAAAAAAGTGCTTTTTCAAATGCTACGCACCAGCACGCAGCACTGCTCAGCTGTCCAGGTAGCAAGCTGACGATGTTTTACACACACATGCAGCAAAATGTAAATCACCAAACCGATAGTTATACCGGTCGGATCCCACCCTTGCCACAGGGTTTAACCCTCCAGGACAGATGCTCAGGGAGCAGCAGGGGGCAGAACTGGCAAAAATCATGTATTTTCCCTTTAACCAACAACAGCATAACTCTGGCTCACGGGTACTTACGACTAAGCCCATATGTTTCAATGAGTAACATTTCATGTGTATTTTTAAAAAAAACAGCAGGTAAATTGCCTTTAAGATTCTTTTAAATGCTGCCTATAAATCTTGAAATGAGGTTGAGCATTTAAAAGAAAGAAAGGGGGGGAAAGAGAACGAGAGGGCGAGCAGAGCCCAAATCCAGTTCTCCTTTAACAAATTGCAAAAGAATTATTGCCAGGAAATATTTTAGAAGTAACAGTTAACGCTGACAGTAACACTAACAGCGAACTGCAGCAGATAATTAATGGAAACAGAGTGCTGAAGTAGTTTTGAATTTGTGCGTGCGCATGTGTTTTTTTAAAAAGCGGTGTGCTAACAGCTCAGACAAGTATCTCAAATGGGTTTAATTTCTGACTGCACATCTGTGTGACATATTAGAGGAAACAAACAATTCAAAAAAGCAGCTTTGGACAGAAGTGGGTGAATGGTGAAATGTCAAAGTCTAAAGACTATTGTCTTAAAAGTTTGTAAATTAACTTTAGCTCAGGGTAAAGAGTAATTGAGGTTGGTTTCCTTCACCTTTTCCTGCCAGATACAAGAAACATATTTATAATGTGGTCGTAAACACATTTTTAGCTAATGCTATATAACACGGATATATTGAAAATATCAATATATTGTTTTTCCATTTCTGCAAATCAAATTCTACAGATAAATCTAGGTATTGTTCATTTAGTATATGGAACAACTGGAAGATTCCTTATGCACTTGAATTCGGGAGACTGCTGTTCAAAACGACACGATGTGCAGGTAAAATGAAATGCCATTATAATTTGAAAAATGGTAAAAAAAAATACATCTGGCTTTATTTTGTTCCACTTGGTATCTACTCTATTCAACACAGCCAGAGACAATTGTGTCTTTCTTGCCAGTACTTAGAAACTTAAGATCTCATAGGTAAAGTTCAAGAACAAGGGAAAGAAGAAAAATATTTTCTCATTTACACCCAACAACTATCATTGAGTCATATTTTTCCACATGACCAAGGCACTGCAAATATATTTAAAATCAAATGTACTAATAAGACCTTAAATATTACCAACTCCCTTCCCCCCAAATAAAACCCCAAAACATCAACCCAACACCCTCTATTTGAACCCACTAGATGTCACTATAGCCTTAACAGAATAGCCTATCAAATTGGACAACTTGATTGATTGTACCTGCCTCTTTCAAACAGAAAGGCAGCCTACTCTAAGCAAATAATGCCAGCTTTTGCTTGTTACAAACCCTTCAATAAAGCCACCCAAAATGACAGCATATTCTCACTCATGCTGTAACTTCTGATGTATGTTTAGTCAGAAGAAATGACTCTGATAACATTAAAAACCTAAATCAGTCCACAAGAGGGGGCCAGAAGCGACAGAAACAGAAGACCCATGGCTTCTTAATGGCAGATACGTAACTCTAATGCTCCTGGTGACCATACACTACTGCCTGTGGATTTAGCAGTAAACGTATTTCCTGGAATGCTTGCATAACAGAGCTAACTAAACAAGAAGAAAAGAGCTCTTGTTGGCTCCAGACTTGATGTGTCCCACAGATATTAGGACTGTCCGTGTTTACAGATTAACAATTTAGTTTCCATGTAATACGAAACATCCCAGTTGTGTGCAGGGATGAGTATAAGCAGTGACTTGGACAGAGGAATTGTCTTCGCCAATATGTGACAGGGAGGCATAGGACCAGCAGCATGGATCTATTTCTAGTGATTACACAGAGACCGTTCAGTTATCTAATGTGCAAACTAGTCAAGATATTGAATTATTTAGTCCACTCACAACTTGTTTTAATTTATTAAATTCTACTTCTCCTGCTGTAAGCAAGCAGAAGTGTTCCAAAATGCTGTCCATGTTTGAGAGACTATAAGCATAAACTTGATTATCTGGATTTAAACAATAATTTAAATAAATAACTCCTCAGAATTATGGTATTTTAACAGAAGACTTTGGGAATCCCAAAAGGATCACATACTCCTGTTGGACTTCCCTGAAATGGTAATTGAGAAGCTGACTGCATATTAGAGGTACAGTTTGTCCTCCATTAATGATGATAACTGGGACTGGGAACTCTGTTGCTAAGCAACACATTTGTAAAGGTCACATGACCATGCCAACTTAATGATGGCAGCACTGGAAGTTCCAGTTGTGGTCATTAGGCAAATCCCGCAGGTTCATTAGGCACAATATGCGATTGCCATTTGTGATTGGCTTCCCAATGGACTTCGGCCCTGGCAGGGAAGGTTCCAAATGGCGATAATGTGACCATGGGCTTCTGCATGCAACCATCAACTGTGAGCTAGTTGCAAAGCACCCAAATTATGACCATGTGACTAAAGGGCCATTACAGTGGCTGCAACTTCAAGGACTGGCCACAAGTCTCTTTGTTCAGTCCATAATTTTGGATGGTAAAGATGAAAGGGTCATTAACTAAGGACTATTTGCAATCCCTTATTCATCTTGATTCTAGGCTGGAAAGCATCCAGAACGGTAACATTTACTTTTAGGTGATCTGTTTCAGATTAATTATCACTTTTGCCTTTTTTGTTTTGTTTAGTTATTGTTAATCCTTCCTAAGACTATCTTGATTTTTATTTATTAAATTTATCTGCCACCCATCTCACTGACTAGTGACTTTGAGTCTTTTTAAGGTAGGGTGATCAAAGTCATATTTAATATTCATGTAGGGATACAGCACATATTTGTGTAATGATATGACATTATTAGAAGTTTCCTCTTCCTTGTCCCCCTTCTTGTTCTGCCTATCCTACACACAGAATTTGCCTTTTCCAACTTTATATTATAATTATTTCATGTTCAATTGTTTCTCCAGGATAGGGAAGGATCAAAAAAGTCAAGGTAGTGGCTGTGACTGCATAATCGAAGCCCTGCCCTTTTGAAAGGGCTTGCAATACTCATACCTGTACAAAAGGACAAAACTTCAATTATGTTTTTGCAATCCCCATCTTCCTTTTCTTTACTCTCCCCTGCAGACATCACTATAGATGTTCCTTATTTGGGAAGGCTCACACAGCGTCAAATGCTACCAGCACTCATTAATACCTACAGTGAAGTCTTGTTGGCTTCTAAACAAGCTAGAATTTTGCTAGTTTTGGATCTGGGCTCCTATGGAAGGCATTCTCTGTATGAAAGGTTTACTGTGGCTGGCTCTGGCATTTAATGCATGGGAGGACCCAACAGTTAATCTTCTTAAATGTTATTGGTGAGAAGAAGATGGAACAATCCAGAGGGCTCACAAGTTGAGGGTTCCAGATGAGAAATGCACGAAGGAGGATTGTTGTCATCCTTTAGGATTTCTTCTGAGGTCATCTCCTTTTCGCTTTGTTCCAGAAAGATGGGAGTATCTTTACATTTTATCAATTTGTTCTAATCTGGATGTCTGGGTGGTAATTTAGCCAGTTTATGATTTTATTTTCCATTCCAATATCCCTTCAAACCTTTTGGCTGAATGGCCAATAGTATGCCACGGGCCCTAATTTCTCTTTGAAAGCAAATATTCATGAAAATGCCAGAATCTTGAATCAAGTCGTTCTTGCTGGCTTTTCCACAGAGCTCAGTTTAAAAACTGCTCTCCCATCTTTTTTGCTCTTAAATGAAATGTGAGGAGTTGCCAAAAAATTGGAAATGCATCGATGAAAAAGAGAAAATATGGTGTGAGGCAATGCAGAGTTCTAGGAAATCTACATATGCAACGTATAGCTTCAAATTTAATTAACGATTTTATAGCTGCTCCCCATAGATGGAAAGTACATGACCAAGTGACCACTTGATCTCCTATAATCTGTTGTCCAAGTGTTAAGTGTTGACAGACAATTCCAAGGTTCCTGACAGTTGGACTGTGCGGTCCTTTCAATAAAATGCAAATTCTAAGAGAGGATTGTCCTGTGTTCAATCTGAAATGTGTAACTTCTTCCTTTAAAACATGCCAGTTTCACCCAACAACTTTCCTTACTGCATAAATAGTTCCCAACTTTCCATTTCTGTGACCACATATTTGGACACCTCTATCCAAGAAATAATGTCTGCTTTTTTTTTCAAAAAAGCCCTCTAAATTGGCTTGAAAATTATAATTACGTATATATTCTCTGAAGTGTCAAAATCCATATGATCCCTGGATAAGGACAAAGACCTTCCTTCACTAGTTGTTGTTGTTATCTGGAGTTTTGAACTCTACTATAAGAAAGGACATATGAAGTGGTTTTACAATAAGCATGAAGCATGAAACTCAAGAGTTGGTACTTCTTGTATTTCTTCTTTCAATTGGTTGGAAACTCAACTATATTTTTCTTAGTGAAATGTTTGGAAATTAAGAACACCATGCCCCAAATTAGTATTATTTTCAATTCTTATTTGCCAATCAAAGATGCAACAGTCATTTTTTTAATGTATACATAAAGATGAAGAAACATAGAGGCGGCTTCTTTTTCTTCCCACATTGGGCTAAACCTTCCAGTAGAGGGCTGCCATTTTGATGATACAATTCTGCATTTCTCTTCAGAGATACTGAATAAGATATCCTCCCAGATAATTGAATACAAGATTGCAATCTTAATCTGGTCCTCAATCCTCCATGCATTTTAAAAAAAAAATAGGTTTGGTCCTGTTTCCAAACATTTTTTGGGATTGTGACCCCTGGCATGACTTCCAAAGGCCAACAGTCACACTTGCCAGGAAGAAAGTTCACAACTCTGATCTACAGAAATAATATTTTCCTTCTCTTTAGATTGTGATTGCCAGAAAATTCTACCCAGGCTGGGTGGGCGGAGATGAAACATAATTTCAATCTCAATGTGTAGTAAGGTTTAAGATCCTTTATTAGGGATGCCTTGTGTTAATAAGCATAATGAAATGCACTTATTTTTCTCTTCTTATTGCCTTCACAGATAGTTGGCTGGGGAACCAAATTTTGGGTGACTTGATCTCTTCTGGACAAGGGAGGGCAGGGGAACCTCTGCAGAATTGTTGTTGTAAGTAATATTTGAGGAATTTGTTGAATAAATTTGCTTGGGTTTGGCTGGGGCATGATCTTGTTCAGTTTTCTGGGAAAATTTTGATTCTATCATTCTAAGGAAATGAACAAGCCCCTAGGAAAGTGGTGGCTCAGCTTTTTTGGCTGCCGTGCCGATAATTGCGCGCGCACTCGCGTGCCAACATCCAGAAGGCAATGTGTGCTAGTCCCCCCACACCCCCTGCACATGCACATGTGAGCCCCCACGCGTGCCATGCATCTCTACGCCTGCGTGCGTGATCCCATGTGTGCGCCATGCATCTGTGCATTTGTGCATGATTCCCCATGCACACCATGCATCTCTATGCATGTGTGCTAGCCCCCCATGTGCACACTGCATGTCTCTGCACATGCACGTGCATTTCCCGTGCACCCCCTGTGCATGCGCACCAGATACTTGACAATCAGCTGTCGGGCAGCAGCGCATGTGCATCAGCAGTGGGGCTCTTCTGGGAGAACTCTCATGTGCCGGCAGAAGTGGCTCTGCATGCCGCTTCCGGCACGTGTGCCATAGGTTCACCAACAAGTCCCTAGGACTTTGATTATTGCTACCTGTATCTCAAATTTCCCTCCTGGTTGGTTAGGAACTCCTGGTAAGTAGCTGGATCCAGATGATGGCGAATGCTTCTTTTGAGAGGGGATGACTTTGCTCATCCTTACACTCCACACTGAGATTCTATACCAGTGGTGTCAAACTCAATTTCATTGAGGGCCCCATCAGGGTTGTGTTTGACCTTGGGGGGCCAGAGGGGACATGGCCAGGGTGGCTTGGCCAGCTCAACACCACTCATGTCGGGGGCACCTGTGGTGGCCTGGGTGGGGCTGAGGGGATCTTCCTGCAGCCCCCTGCCAGCGAAAATGAAGCTTGGGAGGTCTGTGCGTGGCCCTTCCAGGCTCTGTTTTCAGCCACACAGCCTCCTGCAGCCCTCTGCCAGTGAAAACAAGCTTGGGAGCTCCTGAGCTCTGTTTTCACTGGCAGAGGCACCACGGGCTGGTCCTTTGCTGTTTCTAGGGTGGCCTCACAGGCCAGATTTAAGCACCCTGCAGACCGGATCTGGCAACCCCCCAGTTCTATATGAATTAGCAGTAGGTTTCCAGGTGCAACAAGGTACTTGTTGTCACATTTAAAGGACTGCATAACATAGGGGCCACCTGGCTTCAATAGTGTTTGCCCATCCCATCAAATCTGATAGAGTGGGCATGCTGTGGGTCTCTTCCAGAGGTGGTATTCAGCAGGTTCTGACCAGTTCTGGAGAACTGGTAGTGGAAATTTTGAGTAGTTCAGAGAACCGGCAAATTCCGCCTCTGACTGGCCCCGCCCCTATCTATTCTCTTCCTCCCGAACCCCAGCTGATCAGCTGGGTCTTCTTTTGTTGCCCTGCACAGGAGTTGGAAAGCAAGCTAGGGGGGTGGGGAGGGAATGGGGATTTTTCAATAACCTTCCCCTGCCACGCCCACCAAGCCACACCCACAGAACCAGTAGTAAAAAAATTTGAATCCCACCACTGGTCTCTTCAGTGAAACAATGCCACATAGTAGGATCCAGAGATATGCCTCTTCTGTCATAGCACCTGCCTATGGGACAGAGTCCCTGCTGATGGCTGTTTGGCTCTGCTGGCCTTCCAGAAGTCCTTTAAGACCCTGGCTGAAGAGCAGAGTATTAGTAGAGCCTGGTATGTGATTTCTGCTCTGTGAGACGTTTTGTGAAAAGCCTTGGTTATTGATTCATTTATACATTTATATTGCCTTATGATTTTCATCCACATGCTTGGCCAGCCCAGAATTACTTGTTTAAGATGCATGGGCATGTAAAATTTCTATATAATTATTAATAGCAATGATTCTGAATTTTTGAGCCTGAGGACTGAGCGAAGGATTTTGATATGGGTTGGGCTCTGGCAACTAGATGTGACCATACTGCTGTTTGACATGTGAGGTTCTATGATTCCTGCACTTTATATTTAGATGCCATGCTTTTGCAGGTATAAGAGGTACAGAAGTCAAAATATCACTATTTTTCAATCTATACATTAGGCTTTGAAAGCTTCCACTGGTAGTATCTGTGCAAAACAGACAAACCAAGCGGATACATGAAAATTTCTGGGGTCACTGATGTTATGGTGATAGAATCTCATCTGAATATCTACTTCATTTTGTTTATGACAGGGCTGTCAAACTCACGGCCTGCAGGCTGGATGTGTCACGTGCTGGCCCCGCCCCCACCCAGTTTAGCAAAGGGGGAAAAAATTCCAGTACGGCACATGGCGCCGCCGTGACAATGTGAGTTTGACACCCCTGGTCCAGTGGTGGGATTCAAATTTTTTTACTACCAGTTCTGTGGGTGTGTCTTGGTGGGCGTAGCATGACTTGGTGGGTGTGGCTTGGTGGGCATGACAGGGGAAGGATACTGCAAAATCCCCATTCCCTCCCCACCCCACCAATGTGCTTTCCAGCTCCATTTTCCTGCAACAAAAGAAGACCCAGCCAATCAGCTGGGACTCGGGAGGCAGATAATAGATAGGGGGCAGGGCCAGTCAGAGGTGGGATTTGCCAGTTCTCCGAACTACTCAAAATTTCTGCTACTGGTTCTCCAGAACTGGTCAGAACCTGCTGAATACCACCTCTGCCCTGGTCTATGACATCTGCCTTTTAGTCATATATTATATGTTCTACTTAAAGCAATGTGATGAGCAGACATTACTGGGGGGCAGTCAGCAGGTTGATGGGTGAAGATTCCCTGCTGAGGCTTTGTCAGACCTTATTTAGAAAAGGGCATTTCCTTTGCTTCATCTTGATCTCACGTCTGTGCCTGCCCAGTTGTTGACTTAAGAAACTTTGATTTTGAAAGTATTTATGCCAATGATCTTTCTATCAATGGATGTTCAGTAGATGATGAGAAACTTGGCTTTGGAGCTGCTCATTCACTTGCCTCGGCTCTACTTAACACCACCTGCTGGCCTATTCACAGCAGCCCCAATTTTGGTGATAGTGGTGGTGGGGAGTCCCTTCAACAAACCAGCCTACCAGCAATTCCACACATGAGTCAGAGAGCTGCAGGGAAAAGGCTCCAGCGTTCAATTAGCAGGTAAAATCATTTTGCCCAGCAGTAGCAATCTGAGAGCCTGGGAGAAGTTGATGGAGATCAAACGGTGAAACAGACTTTACTGTTTCACAGAAACAAAAATTAAAAAAACACACACACAACCCAATCCATGTTAAATGCCCCCCCTCCATGTTCTCACCTCTGGTTGCAAAGCTGGCAGGCAAAGCAGTCCAAATGGTAAACGTTATCTCGGGCCCTCATCACCATCTCAAAGGCAGGGATCAGCTTACTGCAGGCAGCACAATTCCCAGTGGTCCCAAAGAGCCTGCCAAGGAAGCACAATCATTAGAAGCCGGTTTAATTAAATGGTGGAAGGACTAATTAAGTGTAATTAGTAGTATCAAATACTGTATTGCACCAATCAAGAGAAGTTGCCATCCCCATTTCTCTGACCAGCCAGCATGTGGGAATGGGGGCTGATCCTGCATGGGGAGAGAACTTCTGAGTCCTTTGAAGTTTTGGAGATGCCAGTTAATTGACTGTCTAATGAAGAAATCCATTCCACATGCAGACAAAGTGCTATTTTGAGGCTCATAATGCTTCCATCAAAAACAATACCATCTTTTCAACGTAAATTAACAGTGTCTTAGCAGTACATTTTCAGAGGATTCTAGCAGCCCCTTTGTTTTCTAATGTGCTATTCCTTCATTTTCTACTGATTAGTTAGCTCTCTAGAGGAAATATGCAATGTTCATTTTGGGGGTATACGTATGACTCCTTCAAATCACTTTCCATACATGCTACTTAGATATGCTGTATAGCTCAGCAAATCAAAAGGTATACTTCAATGAATCAAAATAGACATTATAGCCAATATTTACAAAGAGATCTTAAATCATTTCCAATGAAGTAGTAGACTGTAGGACAATCATATGTGGAAGAACTATAGTATTATGAACATTTTTGGCCATAATACTAATTGATTCCTGGTTCAATAACACAATATTAACCTGGAAATGCATCCTTTAAAAAAATGCTAATAAACCACACTTTCTCTCATCTAATTAAAGACTTACCAGAGCATGGCTGTTTTACAATCCTGAAATATTTTGAAAAAAACAAAACAAAAAGCTACTCAATATTTCAATATATGCTGGAGATAACCATTTGTTCTATCTCCATGTAAATCACATTCACAATAACAAGGCTCGATTATTTAATTGATAATTAATTATCCAGTCTGACAATGTTAAAATATTATGAATTTCAATTTGGAACTGCCTTTTAGTAAAATTAATGCAAAGGAAACATCTACTTTCTCTCCTTTTTTCTCTTCAGAAATTCACCTTGTGTCACTGTATTCCAAAATGGCCTCTTTGGAGATAACTGGTAAAGACAATCCCTCCCTCGAACTCTGTTGATTTACTATCCCTTATTGCATGACATTCAAACTATGGTTTGCTCTTTTAGGTCCTTCCAGAAATCCTTGAAGTTCACCGCAACATTTCAAATTCAACAGAAAGCACCACACGTACCACAAGAAATCTAGATAAAGAGTATTATTTATTTATTTATTTTTATTACATTTATATGCTGCCCTTCTCCGAAGACTCAGGGCGGCTTACAATTTTTGGGATACAACCCAGTGCGCTCAGCAATAGCCTTCATTCCATTGTATGTGCCTGCTTATTACTAAGTGGCATTTTTACAAAGTCAGCTTATTGCCACCAACAATCTTGGGTCCTCAATTTACCTACCCCGAGAGGATGGAAGGTTGAGTCAACCTTGGGCCTGGTGGGATTCGAGCCTGCACTAATTGCAGGCAGCTGGAATTAAGTGCTAGGCATTTAACAGCCTGCACCACCAAGGCTCTTGATAAGCATCATGATTGTTTAAACTACGTTGCACAGACACTAGGGTTCCATAGCAATATGACGGGTTCCACAAGAAGCTAAGGGCAAAAGAAAATATCAGAAAACTTCATTTAAATGCAGGTGATTTTTCTCTCATGATAGCTTTTCCTCTTGATCAGAGCTGTCAAACTCCCGGCCTATGGATTGGATATGTCACATGCTGGCCATACCCATGCCCAGTTGAGCGAAGGGTATAAAAGTACCGATATGTCATGTGATGACGCCGTGATGATGTAAGTTAGACATCCCTGCTCTTGATCATTCTAACAATGATCTTCTAGCATTGGTTTTTTTTTTTAATTTTCATTGCAGAGCCCTATAAAGTTTGAAAACCTCTGCATCTTAATGGGGTGTATGCAGACATTCCTTATCTCCAATTAAGAGAAGCATAAATAATTAGATCCACTAAAATTTCTGCAGCCACCAGTCAAGGTAGCCAATATTGGCCATGTAATAAGATTAATTTTAAGTTTTACATCAATAATACAGTACATTCATATGACACATTGCTTTACTGAAAAGATAATGGATAGATTGGGGTCATAATAATTATTTGAACTTAGTTTCTAGCACAGTGAATCAGATTTCACTTAATGTTTTCCTTTCATGGTATATCAATAGAATCTAAGTAAAAGTAACTTAGAACTAATCCCGTATGAAGCAATGTATTACTTTCACAAGTGTGTGAAGGCAATAGTTTGCTACTGTGGACCACAGTAAGAAGAAAGTAATCTCTTACTTCTCCATCCATTATAACTTCAACCTTTTTGAGATCTTGCTGTTAACTTTTAAAACAAGGTATGGAGTCAGAATTATTCTAAACACAATTTGATGATTCAGTAAAGACTGCAATAATTACCCTGTGACAAGATTAGATTGTTCATTCAAAGTACCTAGCAAACAAAGTTAGCTGGCAGCTAGTAGCCTTTTCATGTCATGCATCTTTTTTTAAAAAAAGAATCTATCATACTTTATCAGAAACACTGCCCAGTTTAAATCTTGTTTAGAAAAAAAGAGCTCTAGAGAAGAGAAGCCAGATCTTGAAGTTGCCTTTGAATAGACACAGTCTGCATTAGATATGTTGGACTTCCTAAATTATAGTAATTTAAACAAATATGATATAACCTCAGACCTGAAGATTTCCTTTCTTCTCTCAGGCAAGCCCTCAGGTCTGCCAGCTCTGGCCTCTGGAACAAATTTTAAGACTGGATAGGAAGTTACCATATGGAGGGAGAATCCATTCTTTGGTGAGAAGAATTAAAAATGTGAAGAAGGTATACAGATTTCCCACCTACCCTTTTTTATCATTGTGTTCTATTTCCTCTTTTGTAGTGCCTTTGCTTTTGAGTTGATGCTTATCTGATCCCTTTTGTAAAGCAGGATATTTTTAAGAACTTCTAAAAATGTCAAATTGTTTGCCAGGCACACTTAAGTTGTTATCTTCTGATTGGTAAGGTGTCTCTGAAATACTTGACATTTCTTTCTGCCCTTGTGAAAATGAATGCAACTTATTGTGGAAAATACAACAACAGAGGGATCTTAAGGCTGTGATCTTAAACCCACTAAACTAGAAAGGAAGCTTCTTCACCTGTCTCAGTTAAATATCTCTGACTCTAGACTCTAAGTCTTCTTGGACTGAAAGAGAATTAGATTTAAAGACCTATAGAGTTCTTTGAGTTAATTTCTGATGACATCAAGGATATTTCCATCTTATTTTCTTGCCCAAGAAATAGAAATGGTTTCTATTACCTTCTTCCAGGACCTCCAAGTTTAGCCTAGAGCCCTGATATTCTAATTGTTTTCATCCAAGTACTAAGCAGGTCTGATTTTACTTATCTTCCAAGTCCAGGCCAGGTTGTCCTGTTGAAACCACCAATTGAGATCTAATTCTGATTGAAACTTCAGTTGGTGTATGTTGGTTAAAATTGTTTTACATACTCTTACAAGCTGATTGATTGTTACTCAGGTGTGTCCCAAACTATATTTTACTGATATGGGAAACTGTGTGCAAAGCATGCAAGTGCCATTTCATACCATACTTTCTCATCTGTATGGCATGGCCAACTCGGCACAGCCAATTGGCCATGGCCAACTTGGCACAGCCAACTTGCCATGATCAATTTGCTGTGGCTAGCTCATTGTAGGACAATCTGTCATGGCCACAGGACAACTCACCACAGGACAAGAGTTATACTAATATTGAAGAAATGATGGAATAGAATAATTAAAAAAGGATGCAAAAGGAGGGACAAAATAAAATGTGAATGACAAAATTGAATTTTTAAATTATTTTAAATATTTAAATTGAATTGTTGGATTGTCCTATAGTGAGTTGTCCTGCTGTGAGCTGGCCGTGGTGAATTGGCTGCAGTGAGTTGGCCACACCAAGTTCCATCTCTGCAACATGCGCAACCACTTCCTTAAAGCATTACAAGCAACACTTTGAAGTTGGTTTGTCTTAAAGTTCTTAGTTTTATTGTTGTTTTTTAAATTGTTTTTAAATTTTTTAATGTAATTCTTTTGTGTTTTGTTTTTTTTGCTGTGAGCCACCTGGAGTCCTTTGAGAGTTGGGCGGCATATAAGTTTAATAAATAAATGAATGAATGAATGAATGAATAAATAAATAAATAAATAAACAAACTTCCAGATTGACTTCTCTCTCTAATCATAATTAAATAGAGGCTTGAGCATTTTTGTCAGTGTCAAAATGGCACATACAAACATTTTTTAAAGGAATGTGGGTATAAAATTAATTCTAGAGCTACTATTATTCAGTTTAATCTTGCAAAACAAACCTGCTTTTTAAACTGCTTTTACTCTTTCACCTACTTCCAGCTAGAGGTAGTCCTCAACTTATGATCACAATTGAGCCCAAAATTTATGTTGCTAAGTGAGACAAATGTTAAGTGTCTTTTGCCCCCTTTTACAATCTTTCTTGCCACAGTTGTTAAGTGAATCACTGCACTTGATAAATTAGCAACATGGTTGTTAATTGTATCTGGCTTCCCCATTGACTTTCCTTGTCAGAAGGCCTCAAAATGTTATCACATGACCCCAAGATACTGCAACCGTCATAAATATGAACCAGTTCCCAAGCACCCACATTTTGATCATGGGATGATGGGGATGCTGCAATGATTGTAAGTGTGAAAAATAGTCATAAGTCACATTTTTCAGTGCCACTGTAACTTTGAACCATCTTTAGGTGAACTGTTGTAAGCTGAGGACTATCTGTACTAGGTGAGATGGCTTAGTACTGATTCCAGTTTATGACTGGGGAGTCGACAAAAGCTCTGAGAGCATGAAATTTGAATAGAAAAAACTGTGAGATGGATCTTTAGTTTTTTGGGAGCTTAGATTGTACTTCAGAGGACCTCAAAAGCGATGTATCATTAACTCCCCTATACAAGACTGAAAATCTACATCAGATCCTTCCACTGCCCATTTTCATTAGGCTTGCTTTACAAAGTAATTGTAAGATTTACCATGAAATTTGGAGAAAAACATTTTTCTTGGCTGTTTTCTTAAAAACATTCTATCTAGCTCAGAGGTGTCAAAGTGGTCGTCTGCGTGCCAGGTGCATCATGCTCAGGCCATGCCCACCCAAGGCAAAAAATGTGATGATACATCGTGATGTGTCATATGACATGATCGAGTTTGACATCTGTGATCTAGCTTATAGCCCTGGGATTTTTTTGGTGACCTTCCCTCCAAGTAATGAACAGATGCAACCCTGATTTCAAGGTCAGCCAAGTGCTACTACCTGTCAGATTGTGTGAGAGAAGTCAAACTTGGTTTTACTTATCTCCCCATACCCAGGGACAATTTATATTTGGAGGCAAATGTCACATCCCCAGATATCACTCTTAAATCATGAAAAACCAAAACCTAGAACATTTTGAGTGAGCTAATCTCACTTGTACAAACAGTTTGACCATAAAATGTTTACCTCCCAATTATGAGTCAGTGAATATCTCCCTCGTACTTTTATTAATACAGATAGTGTAATATTATTATTAGGATAATCTTAATGTTTGGGTCTTGATTAAGTGCATGCTTATAAAAAAATCTCCTCTTTTTTCCTATCGTTTAGTTCACTCCTTTATCTTAAAATGGAACATTTTTGTATGATATAAATTACATTATTGATATACTACTATGGAAACAAAAGAAGAAAGCACACACGGCATTTATTTTGTCAGCTGCAAAATTTTTACTTTTTTAATGTAGTTCTCCTGCTCTATAAGACATTGTTGAGGGACAAATCTTCTTAAAAGGTATAAAAAAGTTTGGGAACGTGCCATCACTCTATTTCCTGGCAAACTTGACGAAGAGTTTCATGTTTAAAATCCAAATGTTACCCTTTTGATCTTTAGAGCATCCATGTCAGTTAGATTACCATTAAAAGCTGCTGCCCTATATCCAAATGGAAAAATTAGAAGCTAATCCCAGATTTGTTCAGACTGCAGTGCCACTCCGTGTGTGAACATTAAAAAAAATCCATTATTCATTAGCATCACAGTTGTGTGGAGCTCAATCTAGATTAAACAAAATAAAGAGACCCTAGACAGCACCATCTGCATTGTTAAGCAGGCATTTTTCGTCACCCTGTGAATTAGCGGCTTTTCTAAATGGAAATGAGAAGTTTGGACAGATGTTCACTTAACTATTTAAACAGTTCATCTTAAGAAACATGAAAATGTATTTGATCCTGGATTCACCTGCCTCCTTCCAGGGGCTTTGGAAGTGGGGAGAGAGACAGCATCAAACAGCTTTGAGTATTTGTGTAGGGTTTAAGCCTTCTGTTCTGTCCAGCTGCAATCATGTTACTTTTTTTCTTGTTTGTAACAAATGGAACTCCAAGCTAGTCAGAGCACTAATCTTGGCCTTCAATTTGAACACAGCTTTCCACCTTTTCATATATGAACATTTGATAGTTGTTCTTGCACTACCAAATTCAACACCTCTTTTCAGAGAAAGCCATAAATGGTGCAGTCCCTGGTATTTAAGGAAGCAGCAAAAAATATGCAAAGAGAACTGGAGTGGTCAGCTAGAGGACTTTTGACTTCTTTGTGCCCCCCAAATAATTCTGATCAGCTAAATGCCTATTAACTAAGCTAGATAGAATAATTCCTCTGGAACAAGTGGATTGTGTTCGTTGTTAATCATTCTTGATCCCTCTATCTTTATGGATAATAAATTAAGGACCCTAAGTGCCTTCTCTTCACACCACCTGAGTTCACACGGTGTATTCAACCACATTATATTTAACCACAATGGGTGGTTAAGCCATACAACATGGCTTTTAATCCAAATTGGCAGAGTTCAGATAAAGCAACCACATTATAGCTTAGCGTGACTTGGATCTTTAGTTATGTTATCTAATGAAAGTTCATGGGAAAAAATTTGCCTTCTTTTTTCATTTTCCTGTTAGCCATTGCAATCCAAGAAAAGCCATTCTGGAAATATGGGAGAATCTCTACATTAGGGCTACTAAGAGGAGGAAAACTGAGGAAGGTATCTTTCAATAGAGTTCAATGAATAGCTTTCTCTTAGGATCATCCAAACCATGATCTTAGAAGATGAGATAAGGTTAGATTTTGGGCTCCGAATGTCCGTGATGCAATTCTTGGATTTAAAAAAAAATCATATATTTGGGCATTTGGGCCAAGATATTTTAGTAACATGAACACTAGAAATAACATGGGAGAAAATGGGTTAAAATAGGTATTTAAAGGCATGCATAATGATTTTTCATGTTTTAAAAAATTCATTAATGAGTAAAGAGAGCAGAAAAGATTAATGAATTTGATGTGCACAATAGACTTAGACTGAAAACAAACTTAGGTCTACCAATGGCTATGATTATTTGACTGGAACTCCATTTAATAGAAGTATTCCTTCCACAGAATATAAACAGACTTTCAGAATAAGGCTGGCTGTAGGTGGAGGGACAAAAAAGATGATGGTGGCCATGAGAGTGCAACCAAACAGCTGCTTGATTTTTATGTGAACTGCCTATATAGAGAGCTCCAGTTGCACTGTTGTAGCTAGCATCCTGACTTTTTTGACCATACCGTATGGACACCACTATTTCAGAGTATATGTAAAAAGGAGTAACCATCACTCATATACTCTATGACTCTTCTATAGGGAATTAATGGACCACAGCTGGAGCTAGGGAGTTGTAGTAGTTTCATCTCAGATGAAAAGAGGCAGATAGACACTTGTTAGCCTTGAATCCTTCCTTTGCTTCTGCTTTTTAGATTTCTCTGCTGTGCTTTAAAACTTAGGCTATGAAACTATCTAGAACAGAGACTAATCAGAGAACTCTTTATATTCTTAAAATTGATTGAGGATTCCAAAGAGCTTTGGTTTATATGAGTTATGAAATTAAAACAAAAAAACCTACTACATTAAATTAAATTAAAACTTTAAAAAAATCAGTTTGTGGATTACTCTGAAAGAGTCTTGGGGGCACCTATGAGTCCCCAGACTACACTTTTTTGGAGAACAATTAATATAAAACATAGCCATCTCCTTACAACTTTATGGTGTTAAAAAATCCATAAAGGTAACTCCTAAACTCAAATTAGGACAATTCATTCTATGGCAAGGTACAGATTCTACCACCAAGTATTTCTACCTCTGATTCACTGTCAGCTGGGTCCTTTCCTATAAAGTATATATATAAATTTATGCCATTCCCAAATCAAAATAAAGGAGGGAATGGAGAGAAGAAATCCTTAATTTCCATAAATCATATTTCATAGGACATTCATCTTGTCGTTCCAAGGGCCAAAACATTTTCCTTCAATCCATCATCAAATCCTCAACTCTTAGGGTGATCCCAATAGGAAGGAAATGAGTTGGAGACACGACTGGCTTTTATCAGCATTTAAAAAGTTTTTTTTTTGTTTTGTAAAATAAAAGTTGGCAAGCAGCAATTTTTTAAGTACAGATTTATTTTCTCTTATGTAACACGAAGCCTAGCCAGCTTGTAAATAAGCTTAGGCTATGCAGATTTAAAATTTAACACAATTAAACTTTTACCCTGTGGTAGTAATTACGCTTAATGGCTCTTACCCTGAACTTAACCATGTCTATTGTCGACAGCCAATCTGAAAGCAGGAGTTTAGCCAAGGACAATTTTCTGTAGTTTATAGGCACACTAAAATCCTGCAAGACCAGAATCTCATTGGCTGCTGATGTCATTGTGTATAGTAGAAATTAAAGCTAATTGGCATAAGGACTGGCAGTGAATACGAATGAATTGATGGGAGAAAATAGAATAAAAGCAAGCACACTTAGTGGCGTGTGACTGTCGAAGGCAGCTTCTCATTTAAAGACTTCTTTGTTGGTAATTATAGCTGCCATCTTCTGTTTAGCACTTTGTCTTTTTCAGGCCAGGGGTACTTTCCAATAATGGGCGTGTATCTTTGTTCAACATTTTATACTTTGTCTAAAATGATAGGCCCGTGAGAGCATTTAAAGGAATTGCTCCTTTATTCCAAGGAAGATGGGCTTCTTTCTGAGGACAAGGAACTTTTCAAACTCTGATCAACAGGAAAACTGCCTTCCTTTTCTTCTTCTCTTACTTCTACACAAATTCCCTTTGAGATTATTAAGGGGTGAGGGGGAGAAGCACGGGCAGGGCCAAAGAATCAAGATGGCACAGCAGCCACCAAATTTAATCTCCAACCCTTCTGTCCATGAGTCTCATGTGGAATCTATATGAAGAAGAGGTGGGGCTTCCAATACTGTACAGTTGCAGCTGCCATCTTGATTTTTTTTATGCCTTCTGTGGACCCCATTTTCTATTTTTTCTTTAATTGAAAACTTTTAAAATTGAATACATACATACTCCACAATATCATCATTGATGATCTGCATGAGGGGACAGATGGGGAACTCATCAAATTTGCAGACAACACCAAGCTAGCAGGAATAGCCAACACACCAGAACACACATACAAAGAACGGTTGCTGGAATTGGGTATGTCTACTTTGATTAAAAGAAGGACTAGGGATGACATGATAGCAGTGTTCCAATATCTCAAGGGCTGCCACAAAGAAGAGAGAATCAAGCTATTCTCCAAAGCACCTGAGGGCAGGACAAGAAGCAATGGGTGGAAACTAATCAAGGAGAGAAGCAACCTAGAACTAAGGAAAAATTTCCTGAGTTAGAACAATTAATCAGTGGAACAACTTGCCTCTAGAAGTTGCAAATGCTCCAACATTGGTAGTTTTTAAGAAGAGATTCAATAACCATTTGTCTGAAATGGTTGCCTAAGCAGAGGGTTAGACTAGAAGACCTCCAAGGTCCCTTCCAACTCCTATTCTATTCTATTCTATTCTATTCTATTCTATTCTATTCTACTCTATTCCGCTCCATTCTTCCCCCTTGCAGTTGCTCTATATAAACAATTCTCTCTTTTTTTCCTCCCACCCTCTCTCTCTCACACACATATCTACAAGAAAGAACATGAAATAAGAATAAAAATACAATATTAAAAAACCCTAGGAGTTTGAATTCTCATAGATAGTACAGCTTTCTAGTATGCTGTTCAGTAGTTGTAAATAGTTAACTATACTGTACATATTATATCATATGAAAAATTAGGAACCAGTATTAAACCTGAACTAAACATGAATCTCAAGAATCATATTTAAGATAATATAAATCACTGAATAAATACAGTGCATCCAATTCATATTATTAAGAATCTGTTGGAGTTGATCAGCATCCAAACTGAGTGAATAAATGATTGTTAAGTATCTTACTAAATTGAAGTATAATATTCTATGCATTGATAACACTAAATTTCAGGTTATCCATGTATTAGATCATGGTTAAAGAATGGTCTCCAGTTTGAGCTGCAACCTGTGTCAGGTTTACTTTTAAAATTATGTAGTTATTCTGAACATCAAAGCATATTTCTACCACTTGGTTAGTTGCTGTCCATCAAATAACCTTTCAGGTCAGAACCCCTGACCTGGAAATGATTTCTCAATGGAAAATAATTTCTACTGTGGCTGCTGTGGCCTGCCAGCGGCCAGCAGAACTGGTGGCAGACTCGGACAGTAAGGAGGTTGGGGAGGAACATGGGTGAGTCCTGGAGTCTGGGGAAGGCTCTGGTGAGTGCTCTGCATCAGAGGCAGAGATGGGGTCAGGGCCATCCGACAGTTATCAGCTGCCTTTGGAGTCAGACATCAGTGGGGCAGAAAGTTGGAGCCTGTTCCCAATGTGCGCATGCACAGAACTGCCAGGAGAAGGGAACAGTTAAGGAAGAAGGGTCAACTCAGGAGTAAAGGCACAGCTGGACCGTGAATGGCCCCTCCCACAGAGGAGCAAAAGGGGAGTAATGTTTGCAGGAGACAATTAGTTCATTTAATTAGGGTGAAGATTTGTTCCCAACTCCTTGCCAAGCATTTTCTGCTACAGCATTGCACTTGGAAGCTATTAGCCTGGCAACTCTCCAAGCCTGATAAGGTCTGTGATCAGTCTTGAAAGACTGTTTGCTGGGACTTTCCTGGATGTGAATGAGAGGAATTCACATTAGCCGAAATAAAGGGGATTTGTCAGGACGAGGAATCTGCTTCGTGATTTTGTGAAGCCTAGGTCAGATCAGTGGCTGTCATGTGTAAGGTATACAGTTACAGTAACTGGAATAGCTCTCATTAGCTCATAAGTCTCCGAATGTCTTCCAATGATGGCTGGGAGTTTGCATACATGAAGCATGGCAACTGATGTTGGGATCTGTGTGAAGATGATCCTTGCATAAACAAGGCAGGGATAATGCTCAGAAGAAACACGGGTACCCCCAAAAGGGATTTGAGGGACAAATGAGGACATGTACCTCAATGTGAAGAAAATACAACTTATTAGATCTAACTCAAGTACTAAGTGGGATAGTTTGCATAATGATTTCATTACACATGCTATTTGGACTTCAACATTTGTAGGAAGCAATTTTTGGAATATCCCCTATTCCAGTTCTCTTTAATGTTTCTCTCCTTTCCTTTTAATTTCCTATGAGCCTCAGTGGTGCAGTGGTTATAGTACAATACTGCAGGCTACTTCTGCTGACTGTCGGCTGCCTGCAGTTCAAATCCCACCAGACTCAAGGTTGACTCAGCCTTCCATCCTTCCGAGGTGGGTAAAATAAGGACCCAAAATTGTGGGGGGCAATATGCTGACTCTGTAACCTGCATAGAGAGGGCTGTAAAACATTGTAAAGCGGTATATAAGTCTACATGCTATTGCTATCAAAAATCCAAAATTGCATGGTAAGAAGAAACCACATGCTCTGCTTTATTCCTTAGCATTCTTCCACTTGAAAGTTCTCAGCCGAGCTAAGAACCACAGCAGAGAAATCCTGACCCTGGAAAATTGCTGCTAGTTGTACCACTGGATACCTGATTCAATTCAAATATTCATTATCATGGTCACTGAGCAGCCTTACAAAAATTAATAATTATAAACAGAGACGTATTAACACAACAGGCAAGATAACAGGAGATAAGCAACAAGTCAGTTTGCCTTCTCAAACTTCTAATAACCTGCTACAGCCGAATATAGAACTGCCAGCTAAACAGTATGTGGGAGAGAGTGAGAAAAGAAATGAAATGGGGGTGTGTAGGGGTGGAAAATAATTTGGCAAATTCTGCTTGCTGTCATGGAGAATTTGGCTACACTGACAATCTTAGAGACTCCATTGGACAAAAAATGCTGTACATAAAATTCATCCAAGCAAATTTTTTGATAAGAGGCATTATTGAACTGTTGCATAAGCTTCTATATAAAGCACCATATAATAAAACTTTTGACAATTCCCCAGAAGGATATATAATACTAGTGTTCTTAAACCAACTTTTGAACTTTGCTGAGAGTAAAATAGGGTAAGTGAAGGGCATGCAAATTCTGTGATGTATATGCTACCCATCAGTTGGTTCCCTAACTTAGCATAGGGGAATGTCTATGGAGATTCTTAGTCACCCAGGTCATGGTTTTCCCAAAGGTGCTTGTTTCAACAGGCAGCTGGTTTTTCTATAAAGACGTTTCGCTTCTCATCTCTGAAAGAATGCAAATCACCAGTTGTCTGCAAGGAGTAAATCCTTCCATTCCCCACCAGTCAGAGCTGAAGAACCTTCTTGGATGAGAAGCGAAAACCTCTTGAAAAAAGCACCTTTGGGTCACCAAAGGGGAGAAGTTTGCAATATTCAGAATGACACTTCATTTCCTCCAGTCTTAATCTGAGCTGTTTGAGAAGTATCTTACCCATCTTATACTTAAAAATCGGTGGCATAACCATTTTTCGTCAACTCTCCATATGGAAGAAGCCTGACAGCTTTCCATCATGGTTAGCAGGATTAATCCTTATGGGCAAAAAAATTAACTAAAATAAGCTGTATCTCTGTGTCACCATTGATTTGCAGGTATTAATAGAAGAGAACCCCATTTGGTAAACAATGAATCCCCCCACCCCCAAAAAATTATTCAGATATGCATGCTAAATAGTCTCTTACATAGTAACATTCATGCAGAAGCTTAATTGTATTTCATTTAGAAGCTGGATTAGTACCTTTGACCTTGAGGACCCAAGATTGTTGGGGGCAATTAGCTGACCTTTTAAAAATGCCGCTTAGTAATAAGCAGGCATATACAATGGAATGAAGGCTATTGCTGAGCACACTGGGTTGTATCCCCAAAATTGTAAGCCGCCCTGAGTCTCCGGAGAAGGGCGGCATATAAATGTAATAAAAAAAATGGTTTCATGATGAAAGAAAATATTTTTTTACTCTTCTGAAATTAATACCCTTACTTATTTGGGGATTCTGAAAAGTATAAGATATATGAATGCTGCATCTCCCTGTGGCACAAAAACAGCCCCAAACACTCAAAACATGTTACATGTTCAGTAGCATAATCATCCATTCTCTAAGCCCATTCTTGATCACCACTGAGAGGTCGTGATCTACATCTTGTCACAGTTAATATGCAGTGACTACTCTTTGCAGAGGAAGACCAATGCTCTTAAGCACTTTTCTTATCTCTGTTAATAATGTGGATCCTTCTCTTGGTAGACTCCTTTGTTGGAGAGCTATTTAAACAGAGGCTGGATGGCTATCTGTTGAGGATAGTCTAGTAGTGGATTTCTGCACTGGGAAAATGTTGAACTTGATGATTTTCAAGTTTGCTTTCAATCTTCACATTCAATTACTGTAAGAATTGGAGAGAAAAACTATATCCACCTTCAATACGATGATTTCCCCCCCTCCATAAAAAACAGTGAAAAATGAGCCTCCCACATGCCCTAGAAGATGGCATTCAGCTAGAAGAGTGCTCAGGATTCAACTGTACTATAACTAGTTTCCAGGAAAATAATATAGTTGTTGCCTGCCATTATTAAGCGCTGTCAAGTAGCTTGAACTCTTCCCTTTTTACATTTTTTTTGTAGAATTTAAAAATCTCTTTCTGTAGGTGTACTCCCTTTTGTTCAAGGATCATCAAGTAAAGAAAATGCATTGGGTCAGCATGTGGCAGCCAATGACTTTGTTATGTTGGCGCATTTGTGATCAATCCATCATTTTAGTCCATGGAAACAGAATTACTTTGTTTATTTGTTCATTCATGTTAATAATTGCTACATAATCTAAATCAGTCCTTCACATCAGAATATAGAATAACAGAGTTGGAAGGGACTTTGTAGGCCTTCTAGTCCAACCCCTGCAGAATCAAATGTGAAGGGCAAAAATTAAAATAATGCTTTTTAAAAAAATTTAATAATTAAATAGAATTATTAAATTGTCCCGCAGCACGTTGTCCCATGTGAGTTGGCCATGGTGAGTTTTTCTGCAGAGTGTTGGCCATGGTAAGTTGACCATGGTGAAGTGGCCATGGTGGGTTGGCCATGATGAGGTGGCCATAGCAAGTTGGCCATGGTAAACTGGCCATGGTAAGGTGGCTGTGGCAAGGTGGCCATGGTGAGGTGGCCACAGCGAGTTGGCCATGGCAAGTTGTCCCATTCTGTTTGTAGAAGGCCAAGAGATTTGGGGCTTTTCTCAAGTCTGAGGGCAAGATGTTCCACAAAGCAGAACATCTATATGCTGTATGATTTTTGCAAAATGTTTGAAACCATACAAGTATATATTTATAATAAAAACATTACTGTCATCTTTCTGTTACAGATTTAATTCAGTTACGTCAGAAAATAAAAGACATGGTGCTCATTTTGTAATAATACAACCAGAAACAACTCAATATTTTTATATCCCTCTCCCTTTTCCTTATATTCCTTGATGTAGGACTAGCCCTGCACAGAGATTCTTCCAGACCTTGGTCTAGGTGGAAAAGCCTGATAGGCAGCTCTTGCAATTGGCAGTTTCAGCCCTCCCAAAGAGCAGGAAAGGGACAGTATCAGAATGGTCAAACAAATGGCAACTTCAAATCTCAACAAATAAATGCTCTGTCTTACATATTGGCAAAAAAAATCAGAAAATAAAATACAAGCTGCATAGTCAAGACCTTGTTGATGATCCAAACTCTGTCAAGGACCTTGGAGTACTCATCTCTAATGACCTAAGTGCTAGAGCCCACTGTAACTACATAGCCAAAAAGGCAATAAGAGTTGTTAACCTAATCCTACATAGCTTTTTCCCTGGTAATATCACACTACTAACTAGAGCATACAAAACATTTGCTAGATCAATACTTGAATACAGTTCATCAGTCTGGAACCTGCATTACATATCTGATATTAATACAGTTGAGAAAGTCCAGAAATATTTCACAAGGAGAGTTCTCCACTCCTCTACTCGTTGCAGAATACCTTATGCCACCAGACTTGAAATTCTAGACCTAGAAAACCTAGAACTATGCCGCCTTCGGTCCGATCTAAGTATAGTATATAAAATTATATATTGCAATGTCCTACCTGTCAATGAATACTTCAGCTTCAACCATAACAATACAAGAGCACACAATAAATACAAACTCAAGGTAAACCGCACCAAACTTGATTGTAGGAAATACAACTTCAGCAACAGAGTGGTCAATGTCTGGAATACTCTACCTGACTCTGTGGTTTCTTCCCCAAACCCCAAAAACTTTAACCTTAGACTGTCTACTATTGACCTCACCCCTTTCCTAAGAGGTCTCTAGGGGAAGTGCATAAGCGCACCAACGTGCCTACCAACCCTGTCCTATTGTTTCTTTTTATTTTTCTTATATGTATCCATTTCATGTATTCATAACTATGTTTATACTTATACCTGTTATCTTATAATCGCTTGACAAAATAAATAAATAAATAAAATAAATAAACAGTATGGTAGAGAATGACAGAAATGACCTTGGAAAAGGAATGTTAGGACAACATGATTTAAGCCCAGCACAAAAGGGAACACTAGAAAGAAGCTTTACTTGGCTTTGCCTTAACTCCCTTTGATATAAGAGAGAAGGAAGAAAAATGCTGGCAGGCTTTCAAGATTGTGTTGCAATTGCCAATATTAAAAAATAGAGTTCCAGTCATTCTTGCAAAATCTGTTTTCTGGATGGCCTACCTCAAATGACTGACAGGTATCCCTATTTGTTTCCCAAATTGTCTCTTTCCAGTCATGGTCGACTGGGTGGAATTAATTTAATCCCATGCAGGTGTTGAGTCTGTTTATGAGCTAAATCTAAATCCACGGGATAATTAATGGGTCAACTTTTTAATGTTCCCAACCATATAACAGCTCCCAATCAATTCCTGGGTAATCCCAAAAAAGCTAAGCAGAGTTGGACTTCATAGCTACTTGGATAGAGCCCATCACAAAATGCCAGAGCTAAAGGCTGAATTGGGAAGTTTAAAAAATAATACCCCAGAAGAAGGAAATGCATTCTACTACCATACAAATATGTGTGTGTATGTGCATGCATGTATTTCCATATACTAACCAGGAGCCAATCATAATTCAAGGGAGACTATATTCTTTTTAAAAATAAATATAACACTATAATGTCTGGTCTCCCCTCTATCCCCCTCCACTGAACCAGTTAAACATTTGGTGGCAATATGACTTAAACATCCAATCAATTGAAACTTGGCATGCCTATCATGAAATAAAGAAAAAGCACAGGTTTATACATGCACTGCCATATAAAGGAAAGTTGTTTGCCTCAAAATGCAAAATAGGAGGAGCATATTTTTGAAAGTTTTAAAAGTGTATGTAGAAATCAAAACTCTTGAAATGTGAGATGCACCTAGTATAACTGCAGGGACATTTTAATATATTTAATATAGGAATAATGTTAAAATGTCTCCCTTCTTTGGTGCATTTCAGGCCTGATATTTGGGGCACAGTAAACAATCCTGGATATATCCATGATCCATTTTTTAAGGGTAGAATGGGAGGTGACCAAAATGCGAAATGAAAGAAATGTATTAATAATTTTAGATAAATTCCTTAATATTTCAAGACAATAGAGTTTTGATAAATGGGGATCATATTTAGCATCTAATTACAGAGTATGGAAGAAAACATTACTCTGGGCATGATCTTTCCTCTGTACTCCAGAGTTTTATTTGTTTCTTTTGAATAACTGAAGAATATACACATTTTCAAGAGGGATTAAATAAAGTTATATAAAAAAATATATGAATGTTTCATTTCAATCCAAAAATTTGCTTTTCTTGCCGTAGTATTTTTGGTGCCAGATTCCAGACATCTGGGATGTGACTGCTTCCAACTAACATTAAAACACCACTTGAATTTTGCAGATGCTATGCAAAATCACATGAGCAGAGCAGAGGTCTCTTTGGAGGGTTTCAAAATTATCAGCAGCATAACAGCCAATATGAAAATGCCAGAGGCAGGTTAAAACATCAAACAGCTGAAAGATATAATCCACCCAAGCTTTTCACTTAAACAGAAGGCTTTAGGAAATAATTTAAAAAGTCAACTAACAAGCCAAGTGCAGTCTGTTTTTGCCTTCAGATCAGTGGTGGGATTCAATTTTTTTTACTACCGGGCCTGTGGGCATGGCTTGGTGGGCGTGGCATGGCTTGGTGGGCGTGGCTTGGTGGGAGTGGCAGGGGAAAGATACTGCAAAATCTCCATTCCCACCCCATTCCAGGGGGAAGGTTACCACCGGTTCTCTGAACTACTCAAAATTTCCGCTATCGGTTCTCCAGAACTGGTCAGAACCTGTTGAATACCACCTCCACTTCAGATCTTAGAAATTCTCTGAATAGTTAGCCTCAGTTAAGGTATCATATTTTAGGATATGTAGACAATGTGCCACAACTTTTCTATCTGAAGTATTATGCAAAAACCAGTGCATTCTAATGAGATGACTATTATACTTGGGCAAAACAGAATCACCCTTGATATCTGTTCAGCCTGTTCAAAAAGGGGGAAAGTAAAATAGGAAGGCATTTGTGAGGACATCAGATCATGGTAGCAACATCCTGCTCGAGCTCCTACCTTATTGCTGTTATCTCATTGCAATGCTGACATGGCAAAGCTACAGTTGATCCAAGTCTTGCTTATATTGCATGATTCTAGTACTTTTGATAATGTCAGAAACCATAAAGTAAGTAAGAAAAATATTTATTCCGTCCAGATTTTAGAAGTAGTCTTAGGTGCAACTTCGTGGCTGTACAAAATAAAAACTGAGATTAAATTTTATGGTATTTAGAAAATATTCAACAAAACATAGGCCCTCAAGAACTTAACAAGTCCTTGAAAGCTAACAGAGGAAAGGCAGTATGGATGTAGGAGATGACCAGGCTGAGCCTGAGGGAGGGGTCAAATGTGTCATCAATCTTGAGTCCCTTCATGCCTACAAGAGATGTAAGTCCAGCCTATCCTGAATTTCATTGACTCTTCTCTACCACCGGTTTCTTTGACCATTAGTAGTTGAGATTTTTGTAGCGAACATAAGCTTATAATAAACCTTTATATTTATTTGAACTGTCTGGACTTTCCCTATGCTTGACAATCCATCTCTCAAAGAGTGGTGAAGATACTTTGTGGAAATATGTCTGATCTTGGGGACTGTGATTCTGAAAATGGACACTCTGCTTTCATTTTCATCTTCCAAAACTCTGGCATTTGGGACAAATTTGTGTCCTTTGTAGATCTAAGGACTTCAACTATTCATACCTCCAGTTTACATTTGAAAGATGAAAATGGTGATGATATAGAAGCAACTGGTTTCATGCTTCATTACTGACTTAGGCGTTTTCTCTATCCTGTAACCCAGAATAGTATTCTTATGTGCAGTTAATTGCTGATAGTTAAATATTTGATCCCTGATTCTTGCCACATTCATTCTGATCAACTTGTGTCCTCAAATTTTTCCAATTCCAAATGTGATCATGTCCTAAGTTTGTGTTTGTCTTAAAAATGTTCTCTTAATCTTCATTGCAAAAGCAGTGTCTTGTATATAACAAAATTTTATTTCATTTTCTGTGTTATCACCAGTATAAAATTTTAAAAAATGAATTTTGAACTAATGTCATATGGCACCTATCACTTTGTAGTTTTTATTTGATTCTACTATTAGCCATAATTCTTTTTTAATTATTACGTAGTGTTAGAATTATGGATCATAAGAAGTATTAATATATGTAGGATGAGTGGGATAGGAATGTATGTATGTATGTATGTATGTATGTATATGTGTGTGTGTATGTATATATGTATATATATGTGTGTGTGTGTGTGTGTTATGTAATTTATTATGTATTTATTAATACTTCTCAGTATTGTGTGTGTATATATCTATATGTATATGTATATACACACACACACACACACACACATATATATATTACACACACACACACACACACACACACGTTTTCCAGAAACCAGACCACGGTTGCATCACCAGCTGCTATACCCTCTGACCCCCAAACTAAGCAAACTGACACACGCCATGAACACATAGCCAGACCTCAAACTCAGAGCCAAACCAAAGCCTGGAACATTACATCACAGCCATCCGCTCAAGATATCACATCACAGAACTCAGGAGGTTACACCACAAAACCTCAGGATGTTACAACACAGCCAATGACCCAGGAGATTACAGCACAAGACCCAGGATGTCACAACAATAGAACTCAGAAGGTCATCACACAGCCCATTATCCAGGTTGTTACAACACAAAAGGCTGAGAGACACACAGCCAGTACCTGAGCCACTCAGGGTCTTATGAAAAAGCCAACCAATCTGCAAACATCAACTCCATCAACCAATCAAGAAGTAACAGCACAGCCAACCAACCCGCTTACAACAGAGCCAGCACACCTCCCCACCAGTATTTATAGAGAGACGGCAGCTCCGATCACACTTTGCTCGCACAAGCACAAAGCCGAAAGCACCAGCCTGAAGATGGCGAGTGGGACCTCATCAAAACGTCACCAAAATCCTCTCAATCTTACATGGGAAAAGACCCAAACACACCAAGACCTGCATGCCTGTACCTGTGAAAATCTACGAAAGCAAATATATATATATACATACATATATATACACACACACATACATACATACATATATATATGTGTGTGTGTGTGTGCTTCTTTCCAGGTGTGTTATTTTGCAATACTCATCTTTCTCTGCCATCATGGCCCGCGTTATGGATTAAGGCAGCACTTTTCAAATCATAATGTGTATAGCCTGAGGACAGCTGTGAGCAAGGCAAAAGGAAAGAGATATTTTGCAATCATTTTTGGATGACTGGACCAATAAATATTAATTGACACACAGTAGACTGAAAGTTCTACAAGAGTCTGGATGATAGAGAAGATTTGCCAAGGGGAGAACAATGAAAGGTACTGTATAGCTAAAAAGATTCTTAGCCAAGAGACACATGGATGTTGTAGATTTCAAATGTGAACATCAGTCCAAAGTTGAAAAATGTTACACCTATTCACACATTTTCAATCTCATTATTTGCAAACATGGTTTGAGGCAGGAACACAGCCATGATCCTAATTTTGACATGTTTCTGGACTAACCCTGCTCTCTGTCTAGTTAATAGACAGTATATAAGGTGTGCAGCTTTTTCAAATACTCACAACATAAGCTTTTTGAGGTCAAGAATGCTTGTTATTGTTGTAGAGTAGAATAACCAAATATTGAAAGCCTGGTAGACTTTCTCTCTGCCCCATCTTATACTACACAAATCAAGGCAGGATTTTTTTGAGCTTCTTCCTTATGCTCTCATCTTCCTCACGACTGAATAACCTTTTCCAAAAGTCCTGCCTTCATGGATTACTCATTCCTTTCCCATTTCCAGCCTATGAAATCCTGAACACATGTCTCAGGTGCTATGACCATTATCCAGGAGTATATTGTAGGCGATTCTTGGGTGTATTGCAACACTTCGGCACTTGTGAGCCTCATGCTGCTGACCGCTGCTGAAAGAAGCCACTATAGGTCAGGGCATTTGTTCAGAAAGCTTTCCTCATCCGGTGGACATGAGGGATTTGAAGGAAGTGGTAGAATAGCAGAATTCTCCCATTCCTGCTTAGAGCCACAAATGATCTACCCAGAAGATCATAAGGCTAATAGAATAAGAAAAAGGAGCAAATCTTTTGCACATTAGACAGCAATGTACTTGCCACTGATATGCAAACTTCTGCAGTCACAAGTGCCTGACATTTTCATGTCCTGCATTTGTTTTTGCTTAAATTTAAAACAGCATAAGTGTAACTTAAAAACTGTGAAAAGTGGTCATATTGGCAGTTTGTTTGGGAAATGTTAATTTCACTGCCATTTCCATGAACATGAATGTGTTTTTTTCTATCATGAAGCTGATTCTTTCTCTTTAGAAGTTCCATGCATTTCCTAGGCTCTTTTCTGCAGCAATTACATAAACATTAATTATTTGTTGAACTCGTCCTTTCTCTATCATCCGCCCTAAAGAAATCTCTCAGCAGTACCTGAACCCAGATACTATAGTCACTTGATTAATCACTCTGACAGATTAGCTCAAGTTTTATAAATGTTGGCATCTAGCTTTGATGATGTAGAGACGACATATAGAGCCATGGTTGATGACCATTTAATTTCATTCACCAAGCTTCCTTAGAAATGGTAGTTGAAAGAAGAGCTATTACTGAACGTACTTTTTTTGCAGATTGAAATGATACACTTCAAGAATCAAGGTCTTACTTTGAACAGAAAGCAATCAAAGTGGACGTAGGGGCTACTGTAAATACTTTTCACCCATAGGAAATGTGAAACTCTCTACAAATTGAAATAGAATGTTGACAGAACTATTAAAGTCAGATGAAGAAAGAAGAAACTATGCAACTATTGAGGTAGGATAGATAGAATAGGAGTTATTTAACCATGCAATGGTGGGATTCAATTTTTTTACTACCGGTTATGTGGGTGTGGCAGGGGAAGGATACTGTAAAATCTCCAGTCAGAAGTGGTATTTGTCAGTTCTCTGAACTACTCAAAATTTCCGCTACCGGTTCTCCAGAACTGGTCAGAATTGCTGAATACCACTTCTGGAACCATGATACAACAATGGTAGTTTGGCAATGACATGTATTCCTCAGGGCATCTGGCCAATAACTACAGTTGCTCTCCCCATGAAACACAGAATCTACAAAAATGAATGATTATATATAGCAATTGACTTATCTAGCTTTGTCCAAAAGTGACCTACTGTATGTTGTCGGGTTGCCAATGCAACACAACTGCTGAAAGTATCATGCTAGTTTAGAAGATGTAAATGATGCCATTTGGCACCGAAGAGCATTTTTTCTATCAAGAAAGGATTTAGAAAAATCTATTGTGGAACAATCTATTTAGTCACTAGGAGTCAAAATAACTTGATCAGTCAATCAACTGGGGAGGCTATACCTTGACAATATACCTTGACATGAGATATATTGGCCCTGTCAGGTGGAAAGGAAATGAAACCACATGAAATCATAACTGAATTCAGTATCTTCACTGAACAGCTATGTGACATCAGGGTCCAGATATTGGTTTAAGACCAGGGATAGCAAGGTTGTAGCCCATCTGCAGCTCCCTAGGTGATTTGGGGCCAGTCACTCTCTTTCAACCCAACCTACCTCATAAGACTATTGTGGAAAAAAAACCATGTCTATTGACTTGAGTTCCTCAATGAAAGAGGGGATATGGATTTAACAATAATAATCTAAATCTAATGAATAAACAAACTCATCAGTTTAAAACAGGATAGGAGAGAAGCAACTTCCCAGGGATACCACAAAAAGAGGCTGTCCCAAAGGTGCTTTTTCCAAAAGGACTTCCTTGGAAAGAGAGGCTGGGAGGATCCTACATGAAAACATCAAGTCATCTGTCAAACATGTGATAAACTGCATATTTATAAAGGAATACTGCAGATAACCATAAATAGAAAATTCCTGAAGGATTCCTAACTGCCACAAAAAATTCTGAGGTGACACATACATTAGGAAGGACTCTTCTTCTGTTTTGTCTTGGCTACTTTGATTATCTTGCATCTTTATTAAAAATATAGTATACAGCAAGTGTTCCCATCAGCATGAACAACTGTCGTATCAAATATTTTCTTCGTGCACTAAATGTTAGCATCCCTGAGTACCAATGACCATTGTCATCACCATCTGATTCACAACATTCTGTCTCAATCTGCTTGGTATTTTATAAGTGTTAAACCACATTTGCAGTCTTCACATCAATAACGGTTTTATGCAAGCAACTTAAAACCAGTATATATGCCTGCTTGTGTGAATCTTTTAAAGTTTGAGAAAACAGACTTGGATTTCATAGGGGACTCTTCCATTCTCATACTGAGTGAGGCAAATAAAATGATGCTCCAGTTAATGTGACAGTAAAACATTAAATCAGGAGCGCACAGGATCTTTGAGTGCTACAAGAAAGAGCCCGTTCCAATATAATTGAGGGCAGGGTCGTCACAGAAGGGCAAAAAAGTCAAGATAGTGGTTACAACTGTTTGCTCAAACCATGTGTTATGGTTTCACACATCAAAACCAAGTGGGTCAAAAACAGTTGAGCAATTGCTGTGATCTTTCCTTTTTTGATCCTCCTGAGAATGCACCCACATTGAATAGTTAACATATATACATAATAACAATTTCTACATCATTAAAGGAATATCTTTTGCCAGCAACTGCTGGAGTTTATGGTGGCTACTTCCTATTGTAAGGGGAGGATCCATGGAACTCTGAAACAACTAATGTGGAATTCATGCGTCTCCTTCAAAATGCAGAGCTTTTCCTCTGGTTTTCTTGACTGCCCTTTCATTGCCCTATCAGTCCCCCAAACAAAGAATATGAAACATAAAATCAAGGTAAAGTGGTCAAAATCTATGCAGGTGGGAGGGAGAGAGGATGAATGGGCAAGTGGGAAAGTATCATATATTTTACTTGTTGAAAAAGCATCTAAGTACTCAAATAAAAAATTTGGTGACATTCATGATACCTGTTTACCTGCTTAAGCTCAAGAACCATTTCAAAAATATTTATTTGGGCGGAAATGCGTGTGCCAATTTGTGCTAATGTAGTAGATTTGAAAGACTGATTTTTGATGGCCCTTATAAGAAATAGCAAAAAAAAAATCATATCATTCATAAAGGCACTAGACAGAGTCCAGAAAATGTTTGTTGTGACTAGTGGAATGGGACTAGATTGCGATTAACGTTTGATGTCAGAGAGTCTCAACTGCGACAAACATTGCTGGATATGCAACCATAGCTGAAAATCAACTAACCACAAGTCCATTTAATAGCTAAAACGCTTTGCAAATGATGCACCAATGAAGGGAAAGGAATTGTGAATATTCTGGAGTCAGAGCTTACGTATCTTTCACCCAAGGGTGTCTTGGGGGCATCCTCCTCATAAAGTATCAAGGAAGGTTTGCTCTTTCTTTTTATTCATTTGTAATAGCCAAAGTTGAGAAGCATCCTAATTTAAGTTGGCCGTGTGACACATTGGAGAAATACTTTGCTTTGCACAGAGATCTAATGAGACAGTGCAATCCATGACATTTCTGTGGAAGAAGTTAGGCCCGGAGGGGGGGGGCATAAAACTAACATCTAAAAGATCAAGACCAGGAAGTGGGGATGTCTGTCTCTTGAGAAAAAGTGGATACTGGAAGGATGGGATTTATTTTTTCTTCCAGTCCAAGCAGAAGGAACAGAAGTGGTGGCAATGTGTTTCCCTACCATGCTGTGGTACAGAAGATAAGACTTGGGGAATTTTTTGATATTATGTTTAAAACTAAGTGAAAAGTCAGAGCTGAAGAAGATTCTTGGAGAAGAATCCCAAAGGTGCTTTTTCATAGGCAACTGAACTTTCTGGTTTTTCTCTGAAGACGTTTCACTTTTCATCCAAGAAGCTTCTTCAGCTCTGACCAGATGGTGGGGAATAGAAGGATTTATACTCCTTGCAGACAGCTGGTCATTTGCATTCTTTTAGCGAGTAATTGACGCAACCTTGAGGAGGGTCACCGGAATAGTGCAAATGGGTGTGGAGCCTTCTTGGAACTGAATCCTTCCAATCCCCATTATCCAGTCAGAGCTGAAGCAGCTTTTTGGATGAAAAGTGAAGCGTCCTCAAAGAAAAACAAGAAAGTCCAGTTGCCTCTTGAAAAAGCACCTTTGGGACAACCATCATCTGAATGACTGAGAATCTCCACAGAAATGAAAAACAGTTTTAGTATGTCAAAACTGTACGGCCTTGCAAAAAGGTAATGATTTTACCCTGGAAACAGACAAGATGTTAACAGCCTCATCCTGTATTGGCAGCTGAATTGGGAAAACCAATATTCTAAGGAAAGAATGTCCAGGCAATGAAACAGATGAACTGTTGTTTTGATAATCTAGAACAAGGATCTCCAACCTTGGCAACTTTAAGACTTGTGGACTTCAATTCCCAGAATTCCTCAGCCAGCTTTTTTTTCACTAAACAAATTGTTGTAAGTTGAGGACTACTGTAGTATATTTCCATGAGTGGCATGCACCTCCCATAACCAGACCCAAACATGGCCCACAACCTGCGAAGGGATCGAAACCAGGGGTCTCCAACCTTGGCAATTTTAAGACTTGTGGACTTCAACTCCCAGAATTCCTCAGCCAGCTTTGAAGTCCACAAGTCTTAAAGTTGCCAAGGTTGGAGACCCCTGATCTAGAACACTTGCCTCCTCCAAGGGCCCCACATTGAAAAACAGCTAGTAAGAGAATGGCATGCTTGTGCACTATCAAAAAAAACAGGGTGACTTCTGGCGAGGACATGGTAAGTTAGAAATCTCTAAAGGAGTGAGGACAGCATTGTGACCAAATTAGCAACCAGAACACAGATCCCGGCCAATGAAATATCTCTGGAGCAAGAAGAGATCATGGGATTGCCTATAGATACTCTGGACAACTGCTACTCATGAGTAGGCTATAGGAATCAGAGTTTTTGAAATTGGCTGTGAGTGGAGCAACTGGAAAGCAAGGGATTCCAACTGCACTCACGATCATAATGTAGATTTTATGGACATAAAACTCAGTCAAGCTTCATTTCTTAATCACCTCTCAAGTTATCTTTTTGCTATTTTTCAAATATTAAGAACCTTCAGAATGGCAAGTTTGGGGCTTTCATTGGGAAAGTTTTCTTCAATCCTGAACAAAATAAGTTTTCAAGTACAAGTTTAAGGATTTAGTAGTTCTGGGGAATAAACAGCAGAAGGGTGATTAGAATGTGTTGTTTTTGGAAACTTATAAATGGATTAAAGGTTTAGATGGGCTTGAAATGGGATTTTGAAATTAATTGAAAGAATCTTTCCTGTGGGAAATAGCTGATGTTTTGAAAGGGAGGAGGGTGGGAAATGATAGAATGGGATTTTGAAAATTGGACACTAGAGGGAGCCAGAACAAAGTAAAGATTATAATTAAAAGAAAAGAACACCTATTTGACCTGTTAACACAAAACGGAGGAAAGTATTTTTGGATATACTAAAGACATTTAAAAACAATGGACTTGTTAATTTTAAAAATGTCTTTTATCATAGACAGACAGTATGTGCATTACAGGTGAAACTCGAAAAATTAGAATATCGTGCAAAAGTTTATTTATTTCCGTAACACAACTTAAAAGGTGAAACTAATATATGAGATAGATTCATTACATGCAAAACAAGATAGTTCAAGCCGTGTTTTGTCATAATTGTGATAATTATGGCTTACAGCTCATGAAAACCCCAAATCCACAATCTCCGAAAATTAGAATATTATGCAATCAATAAAACAAGGATTGTACATAGAACAATATTGGACCTCTGAAAAGTATAAGCATGCATATATACTCAGTACTTGGTTTGGGCCCCTTTTGCAGCAATTACTGCCTCAATGCGGCGTGGCATGGAAGCTATCAGCCTGTGGCACTGCTGAGTTGTTATGGAAGACCAGAATGCTTCAATAGCGGCCTTCAGCTCTTCTGCATTGTTCGGTCTCATGTCTCTCATCTTTCTCTCGGCAATGCCCCATAGATTCTCTATGGGGTTCAGGTCAGGCGAGTTTGCTGGCCAATCAAGCACAGTAATCCCACGGTCATTGAACCAGGTTTTGGTGCTTTTAGCAGTGTGGGCAAGTGCCAAGTCCTGCTGGAAAATGAAGTCAGCATCCCCATAAAGCTCATCCGTGGAAGGAAGCATGAAGTGTTCCAAAATCTCCTGGTAGAGGGCTGCATTGACCCTGGACTTAATGAAGCACAGTGGACCAACACCAGCAGATGACATGGCTCCCCAAATCAACACAGACTGTGGAAACTTCACACTGGACTTCAAGCATCTTGCAGTCTGTGCCTCTCCATTCTTCCTCCAGACTCTGGGTCCTTGGTTTCCAAATGAGATGCAAAAGTTGCTCTCATCAGAAAAGAGGACTTTGGACCACTGAGCAACAGACCAGGTCTGTTTTTCTTTAGCCCAGGTAAGATGCTTCTGACAACATTTGAAGTCCATGTCCAGGATCTGTCTGTGTGTGGTGGCTCTTGATGCACTGACTCCAGCCTCTGTCCACTCCTTGTGAAAGTCCCCAACACTTTTGAATGGCCTTTTCCTGACAATCCTCTCCAGGCTATGGTCATCCCTGCTGCTTGTACAACTTTTTCTTCCACACTTTTCCCTTCCACATAACTTTCTATTAATGTGCTTTGATACAGCACTTTTGGAACATCCAACTTTTTTTGCAATCACCTTTTGAGGCTTTCCCTCCTTATGGAGAGTGTCAATGATGGTTTTCTGCACAACTGTCAGGTCAGCAGTCTTTCCCATGATTGTGATTCCTACTGAACCAGACTGAGAGACCATTTAAAGGCTCAGAAACCCTTTGCAGATGTTATGGCTTAATTAGCTGATCAGAGTGGGACACTTTGAGCCTAGAATATTGCACCTTTTCACAACATTCTAATTTTCTGAGATTGTGGATTTGGCATTTTCATGAGATGTAAGCCATAATCATCGCAATTATGACAAATCACAGCTTGGACTATCTTGTTTTGCATGTAATGAGTCTATTTCATATATTAGTTTCACCTTTTAAGTTGCATTATGGAAATAAATGAACTTTTGCACGATATTCTAATTTTTCGAGTTTCACCTGTATGTCATGAAAGAGAAACAGGTTTACTGCATAAGATGAAAATAGATTTAAAAAATGACTGGCTATAAGAATGATCCAAAAATATGATGAATTAATGGATATACAAAGAAAAACAGCTGATGTTTTAATAATTAAAAGGAACATACAATAACAAACAAAGACAGCGACTTGGATATTTTTCCTATATTGGATTTACAAAGGAGATCTGTTAAACTTTTGAAAGATTTGGTGAAAAGGGGCAAAGAAAAAGAAAAGAAATTGAGTTTTAGGACATTATATGAGGAATTAAAGACTAGTTTATTAAAAGTAAAGGGAAGGAATATAAAGTTGATATATCTGATTAAGTTTAAAATATATGTTGTTGTTTCTGGTAGCTTTTAGTGGACTTTTGCTGATGATGACTGAATAACAAGGTTCTAGAATTTGTCTATGTAATATGGGATGAAGAGATCATTTGTTGTACCTTAAGAGACAAGTTGTTTAAATGGTTATATTTGTTGTGATGAAGGGAGAAAGTTATTTCTTTATTTTATTTTATTTGTTATGCTCTTATTTTACCTTTCTTTTTTATGCTTCCATACATATGCACACAAGAGAGAGATGTACTTTTCTTTTTTGCACTTATTTTTATTTTTTATAGTCTTTATTACTTTTTATCTTTGTAATTGCAATCCTTAATGCAATTATTTCTGGCAGAAGATGGAAACCAAAATAAGTTCAGAGGACTGTCACCAAGATGATGAGGAAACTAGAAATCATTTCCTGTGAGGAATAATTAAAGAAATTGAAAAACTGAATAGGATTGGCTTGCAGAAAAGAAGACCAAGAAGAGATATGATGAAATATTCAAATATCTGAAGTCTGTCAAAAATAAGAGGGGATAAACACAAATTTTGATTCCCCCAAAAATGGACCAGAACCAATGGATTGGAAATATAGGAAAGTAAATGTAAGTTGGATATCAGGAGGAATTTCCTGAGGGCAAGAGTTGTCAAGGGGATGGTTGCCTCATAAAATGGTGTGTCTTCACTGGATGTCTTCAGAATCTGAGTAGCCAGCTGTTGAAAATGCTTTGGCAGATTCTACACTGAAAAAAGATTTTTTTTATAAACTCTGAGGTCACTTCCAACTATGTAGTGGTGAAATGGATTTTATGGTGCTATTTTAAAAGGTCATTTTATTATCTGCCAGATCTACTCTGTTCCCCTAATGCTTTCACAATTTAATTTTACGTAATTCTAATCAACAGGGCTGAAAAGAATTCCATTATAAATTCCACCAGTAGCCAGCAGATCCATCTGTCCATCTGCATTACTGTCAGCAGATCCATGGCAGGAAAATCTGATAGGAAAAAGAGCTTCTACTTTTCAAAGTAAATGTGGCCACCAGACATGCACAGATCTTTTTGAAAAAATAAAGAAAAAGACTTTTATCAACTTTCTAATTTTTTGAAAATATTACAAATCTCATCAGATCCTGGGTCAATCTGATACATTCTTCAATGGATTAAAATACATGTGTATATAAATACGTATAAAATTGTCACCCTAAGCAGAATGTTAAATGTTCCCTGACCTGTTATCATCTTGCTGAGTTCAATCTGACATATTCCTAAATAAATATGTTTAGGAATATAATCTTAGTATAGACCAGGGGTCCCCAAACTTGGCAATTTTAAGACTTGTGGACTTCAACTCCCAGAATTCCTCTGCCATCTCTGGGAGTTGAAGTCCACAAGTCTTAAAGTTGTCAACTTTGGAGACCTCTGGTATAAACCATCAAACAGTATGGATATTTTATACATGTTTTTCCTTACTTATGATTTGCAATTATTGTTTGCATTTCTATCCTGTTTGTCCTAACATAGAAGGAAATTCAATATTATTTCATGGCTGAGTTATGGCATTTCCACTGAGGTGTACCTTGATGTACTTTTTTATTATAACATTTATATATTTGTTTACTGAATCAGTTGAATTATTTTTGGTGAAACGGAATAGAAATTCTACTAATGAATCAAAGGAGGGGCAATTGCTATGCTCTACTGGCATCCCCCACATTCATATATAAATAATCTCAGTAAATGGAGGAATTTTCTGAAGCTCTATTAACAAAGCTATTTTCACCGATTTCACAATATTAATTTAAATAAGAGCTTCGGGAAGCCACTGAAGATAGCATTTCTAGGAAAATGCAAGCTACAGTTTAATTAAGAAAGGGATATATTGATTGCTATATAAAAGAGACATTTCTGCACAGAAATGTGCATAATTCAATCTTGTTTCAAGATGTTGAGTTTTGTATTATACTGAAAATAATTTTGTTAACAAACCAATTATTGCAGGAAAACTGCTTCAAGAATTGATGCTATTGCTCTTTTGCAGAAAAATCTTTTTGATTACTTCCTATAAAGAAAATAACAAAACTTGACTCTCGCCCACATAGGGACAGATTAATTACATATTGGCAAGACTGCACCACCCATACATTAGGTTAAAATGGGGCTACGTAGATTGTAGTTCAGGGTATTGTACAAATCCAGCTATTATCATATCATGTTGTTGAACCAGGCCATCATCTTGAGCAGTGGTGGGAGTCAAATTTTTTTTACTACCAGTTCTGTGGGCATGGCTTGGTGGGTGTGGCAGGGGAAGGATACTGTAAAATCTGTAAAAATACTGTATTTGCTGGTTCTCCGAACTACTCAAAATTTCCGCTAGCAGTTCTCCAGAACTGGTCAGAACCTGCTGAATACCACCTCTGATCTTGAGCCATAACATGGTGAATTTTGAGGGGATGGTGGTGAAGGGGCAGAGGTACACCATATTAGCTCAACAAAATAATTGTGTTTTATTAAGCCAGCTTTAGGGTTTAGGAGTTGTACAAAGGCCTTTTTTGTCCATTCATGAGATTACTATCCAAATAATTTCTCCCCATGGCTCTATCTATCCTTTCCATTTCAGCAGGTGCTCTGGGGCTTGCCAAAAGCTAAGAAGCTACTACATACCTTCAATCATTTACATACCTTCCAGCTTGGCTTTGAGAAGATTAAGAACCTACACTGGAGATGGGCATCCTTTTGCTCACCTCCAACCGGAAGTCTTATCCATACAGCTAAATCTACTTTATACAGCCAGAGCAAGGAAGCTAAGCTGAGTAAGATAATCATAGCCCAACTACATGCACACATATACATTTACCTCAGGTAATCTCTGCGGCAGAGAATGAGATTTGCTTTTGTGTAAAGTGTTGATCCAACCTCTCCCAGGCGGCAGTCACAGCAGGCACACTTTAAGCAATCCTCATGCCAGTACTTATCCAAGGCCTTCAGAAGGTAGCGGTCCTTGATCTTACGATTGCAGCCGGCACAGCCCTTCTGCTTTCCTTTTGGTTGCACCGATAACATTGGCACACCTAGGAATGAGAAAAAGAGAGGGCCTATCAAACGAGGAAGTTGCTGGGAAATTCTCCAAGCTGAAATTGGTGTCCTAAACAGTCTTTCTAGGCAGTTTTGTTTTAACTTTGGCTTTGTTTGCAATGTGAACAGAGAACCTGATTCTGGCAGCATGATTAATTGTCGTTACAAGGACATTTATATTTTCCCATCATAAAACTTGGTGGTGCAGGTTGTTAAATGCCTAGCACTTAATTCCAGCTGCCTGCAATTACTGCAGGCTCGAATCCCACCAGGCTCAAGGTTGACTCAGCCTTCCATCCTCTCGAGGTAGGTAAATTGAGGACCCAAGATTGTTGGGGGCAATAAGGTGACTTTGTAAAAATGCCGCTTAGTAATAAGCAGGCATATACAATGGAATGAAGGCTATTGCTGAGCGCTGGGTTGTATCCCAAAATTGTAAGCACCCTGAGTCTTCGGAGAAGGGCGGCATATAAATATGAATTTAAAAAAAACCTGGCTTATTACCTCCAGATATTAAGGAATCTGTCTGCACTACTAAATAAAGGAATTCTTTTAGTACTTCCTGCGAAACATTGCTCTCTTATTTTGTAACTTGGTAATAATTCTAACTGTTCCTACTTATCAAAAATCTTATTATGGATAAGTTTTGTCTATATACACACATATACATAAAGATCCTGGTATATGCTGATTGGACTGATCAGTTTATAGAGTCTGCAAACTGTGGCCTGCAAAGATTCTCCCTGATAGAAAACAATGGAAATGCAAGTTGATAGTAGTCAAGAAAAAGCTAAAAGTATTGGAGCAGCAAATGGCCACATTTCAGCTGAGGAGAATTTATTAGTTGAAAGAAAGAAAGAAAGTTCAGCAACAGAAACTGACAGTGAAAGCAACTTTTCATAAGAAAGACAATAAAACAGTGGAGTAAGGCCAGTGGGTAAGTTGAAAGACTAGACATAGAAGATATTCTGGAGTGCTAAAATTCAGAAACAATTTTCATCTCCTTGTGAAAAGGAGATGGAAGATAGATCATGGAGGACATGACAATGCTTCCCTAAATGGCAGAGAGGAAAAACTAAAACATGGGAGATAGAACAATGGTTTCCTAAAGAGCAGAAAGAATGAAAATTTGCCCTGTAAGAAGACAATGAGAGTAGTTAATGATTCATGGTTGTGAACAATTGAAGCAAATATACACCAACCATATTCAAGGGTCTGTGAAGTGTCCTTCCAAGGGTTACCAAACTCATGGAGAATTGTCCCTTTCTGCTAACACACATAGCAGGTAAATAATACTGCAAAATAACAGCTACAACTATTTTATCAGTTTGAATTTTTCAGAAAGAAGCTCAAGATCCTCGGGCTCAGATAATAATTCCAATTCATCCTTCCAAACTGTGGAAGAGAACTGGAAAGAGAAAAAATAATGCAAGTCAATCAGCAACTCCCTACCAAAATGATACTGATATTTGGTTTCTGAGACCGTGGGGTATCTAGATGATAGACTGCACCTCATAAGAACTGGTAGGGATGTGCTTGGTCAAAGCATAGCAAGCTTGAGTAGGAAGTCCGGCAGAAGATGGAAACCAAAACTTAAACTCTGAAATGAGGACTTAAGACAAAAATTACTGCGCTGTAGAAATTGGGAGCATTGATGAAATTAGGTGTCTTTAAACCACTCAGTGAAACATGAGAAAGAACCTTGGTTCGTAAAGCTCACAGCCTTCATTTTTATACACTAATACTCAAGAGTATGGGAAATGAGATTAGATTGACCTCTTAATACAGGAAAGGACACATGATTTAATAGTATAATGGAGACCTGATAGGATGACTCCCATGGCTGGAAATGAAGGATACCATTCATTTAAAAAGGACTAAAAGCAATAGAAAAGAAGAAGGAAGGGTATTGTATACAAAAGCTTCTATTCAGAAATCCAAATGAATGAACTTGGTTGTAGGGAGGGTTAAATATGTGAAGGAACAAATAAAATACCATTATTGGTGTCATCCAACCAAAAGGATGTGGATGATGCCTCTCAAAAGCAAATGGCAGATCTGTGAAGGAGGCATGAAATCATAATGGCAAGAGACTTTAATTACCCTTACATCTGTTGGAAGACAAACTCTACCAAGCATGGGTTTTTCAAAAAAAAATTCCAGACATCTTTCTTTTCTAAAAGATGGAGGATGGCACAAGAGGATGAACTGCCCTTGATTTGATAGTAACTTATAGGGAGACTCCAAGCACACCCTTAAACAGTTCCTCTCCTCTATTCATACTGACCTGACTGTATGACTCTATGGCTATTCTCTCTGTAGGAAAATTCTGTCAGGACCAAGATGTTCTGGCCATAACTTAAAAAGTATTTGGTTTGGATAAGAGGCTATCCTCCCACTGGACAATTCACCTACTTCAGTGTCTTTTCAACTTTCCATTTCAAGAAATTATTACCAATCTCTGTGGGTAGATCCTACTGGACATATGTATGTTTGTGAGCTGTATATGCAGGTGGGTGTGGATATCAAGATGCAGAAATATATTATATGCACATACACAAAGTTAAATAGAATTTACATATGCAAACACACATACCTGCAAGTACAGCAGTCAACTTTAATATGAAACTTCATTCCTGTCCTGCTGTTCTCTAATGTCTCCTAAAGCTACCTTTATCAGCTGTGTACAAACAATATTGCAGAGATTGTAAGTTCCCAAGATGGATGGCAATACAAATCTAATAAATTAATATATAAATAAAATTTGCCTTGAGACACAAGAGTTCTAATTATTATTATTATTCCATGACTTACCTACTTTTTCTAATATCGTGTTTCCCCGAAAATAAGACCTATCCCGAAAGTAAGACATAGCACTATTTTCTAAACCTGCCCTAATATAAGACCTACCCCGAAAATAAGACCTAGTGTAAATCTCCAGTTCCAGGAAGACTTTTCAGGGAGCAACCGTGCACCCGCGAAACACCCCCCCACACACACACTCACACCCACTATTTGGCACCATAAATATATAAGACCTACCCCGAAAATAAGACCTAGTGTGTTTTTGGGAGCCAAAAAAAATATAAAACAGTGTCTTATTTTCGGGGAAACACGGTAGTTAAACTTTTTCATGAGAGATGGAGGTGAAACTATTTTACCTCAAATGACTGGAAAAAATGACAAAAGAATCTACTACTGGATTTATTTAGAGTTTATTAACAAAGGGGAGCAAACAATGGACCAGGAACGAACTTACATACACATTAAGGCATCCATTTTGCACAGAGACACACATACAAATATACTTTATTAATCAAATGTGTATTCCATATGACTCCCAGTGAATCTGCTTGCTATTCTTACAATGATTTTAAGCTTTTAATCAGGCTGCTTTTTCTATTATGTGTTCGCAGCCAAATCGGCAATGAAGTTTGCACTGCAAAAGCACCTAGGTGATGGCAGGTAAAATGGGAAAGTTATTTCCCAATGAGCAGACACAGAAACGCAGATAAATTTTCTTTTCTCTATCCCCAGTCACTCAACAGCTTCTTCTTAGAAAATCTATTTTCCAGGATTTTTTTCCTGTGGGTTTTTGGGCAAAGAGATACAGATATCAGTAAAAGCCTAAGAAGTCGAAAAGTTTAATAGGTAGGAAATCTTGAACTAGCTGAATGCCAAGAAGGATAGCTGAGGAAATGGAAGTGGGACACTGGATCCCTCCAAAATCTGAATTTTCATTCTGTCTTGAGCAAATTTGTGAATGAGGTGAAATGGTACATCAAAAGTCCACAGAACCCTTCACTGGAGTGTTATCAATGATCTGAGTGGAATTTCTACAGCGGCATTAAAAGGGTTTCAAAACATTTGTCTCAAATTCCATTGCAGGTGCTCATTTGCCATTAAGTCCAAGGGCTTGGGATAAGTAGTTTCATATTCTTCAAGATTTATTTGAAGTCCTCTTCATAGCAGCCAGCTCTAAAAGATAAATCTATTTGTTGCTGGGAATTAAGGAAGAAATTGGTTGGATTTCTCCTCAATCATCACTGGTTTTCCTTCTGCACTTTTAAAAAGGGAAAGATTAAATGGGAACTTTCTTTGAGGGGCACATCAGTCTATACATAGTCCGAATCTTACAGGAGAATTAATGACAAAACATATGACTCAAACTTTCATTAAATGATCACACTACAGATGCTGTATTCATGCTTTTGGGTGAATATCGAGAGGAGGGATTATTTGTTTTGTACTTGCATGGCTCATGATGGGAGCATGCTGAATCTGTGTAAACCAGTTTAAAATCCCATAAATGATTCTTCCTCCCCAGTTTCCCCTTTTCCCTTTCAATCATGTCTGATTCTTGGAGACTGCCTGGACAAGTCCCTGGATTTTTCTTGACAAGGTTGTTTCAGAGATGGTTTGCCATTTTCTCTTTTCTAGGTTTGAGGCACTGGTGGGATTCAAATTTTTTTTTACAACCGGTTCTGTGGGCGTGGCAGGGGAAGGATACTGTAAAATCTCCAGTCAGAGGTGGTATTTGCCAGTTCTCCGAACTTCTCAAAATTTTTGCTACCGGTTCTCCAGAACTGGTCAGAACCTGCTGAATACCACCTCTGGTTTGAGAGAAAATAAGTGGTCTGAGGCTGCCAGCTGGCTTCATGTTCAAGATAGAATTATAACTCTGGGGGAAGTGAATACCCACCCTTGGGGGGAAGTGAAATCTTAACAGATTAACAGAGTTGGAAGGGACTTTATAGGTCATCTAGTCCAATCCCCTGCCCAAGACCCTACACCATTTCTGACAAATGGCAGTCCAGTCTCTTCTTGAAAGCTTTAGATGATGAAGCTCTCACAACCTCTGAAGGCAAGTTATTCCATAGGTTGATTGTTCTCACTGTCAGAAAATTTCTCCTTCTTTCTAGGTTGAATCTCTCCTTGTTCAGTTTCCATCCATTATTCCTTGTCTGGCTTCAGGTGCCTTGGACAATAGCTTGACTCCCTCCTCTCTGTGGCAGCCCCTCAAATATTGGAACATTGCTAGTATGTCTCCCCTGGTCCTTCTCTTCACTAGACTAGCCATGCCCATTTCCTGTAACTGTTCATTGTATGTCTTAGCCTCCAGTCCCCTAATCATCCTGGTTGCTCTTCTCTGCACTTTTTCTAGAGTTTCAACATCTTTTTATAGGGTGGTGACCAAAACTGGATGCAGTATTCTAGGTGTGGTCTTACTAAGGCTTTATAGAGTGGTATTAGTACTTTCCTTGATCTTGATCTTTGCCAGAGTAATAGCTATAAATGGTTCACAACTGGCTTTTTAAGTATGTTTGATTGGTGCTTTAAAGGAATTTTAGACAGTAATGCTAAACGTTGACATTTTAGCCTCAGGCCTAACCTCTTAACCTAGAGATGTCTAAGGAAACATCAGGATGTTAACAAATTATCATTTGAAAGAAAGCTGGTTACTCTATAGGTATGAAGCTTACGGACCACAATAGTATTAAACTGACTTGATAGAACTAGAACTTCAAACTTTCCATGGAGGAAGCAATACACGCTATCCAATTCTGCCTTCATGTTGCAAACAGATTATCCAGTATAGATAACAATAATTCCAGATGTATTTTTGTCTGAGAATACCTGTCTCTTGATCTTTCATATCTTCCAGGAGATTGATGTTCCCATGGCTTGAACTTTAAAAAATTGTTACTTTGAAAGGTTGCATATTCATATGTGATTACTGTGCTTTGGAAAGGTCTTAACAAAACTGTTCAGGGAATTCTTCTTTATGAGACAGGGTGGGGATTGAAATGGCAATATCAATCTCCAAGGAAATCAATAGACTTAAACAACATACACAATGAAGCAGGAAGGAGCATCTTGAACGCTCCAATCCTGCACAGCCATATGTGTTGGTGATCGTGGAAAGGATAGGCGGAATGTAGATGGTAGGAAAGCACATTAAAATCGCTGTTGGGAAAGCCCTAAAGCTGAGTCAAGTCAAACATGTTTTGAAGTCTTGGATTTAAAAAAAAAAGGGGGGGAGGATTTTAATGAATGAAGGTTGAGTGTAATCTTTTGGCAGGAGAAGCTAGTGGAAGAAAGGATGAGAGTTTCTAACAAGGAAATATTAAAACAAAAATGCAAACAATTCCCTTTAGGAAAAAAAGGTAGACAAACTATTGTGACTATGTAAAAAATAGTAAATATTTGAAAACCGAAAAGAAGGTAAATAGGAATTAGAAAAAGAATCAGATCACAAAGAAAAAGTATGGAAATGTAGTTTGGCACAGTACAACTGGTTTTAGGCAAGCAAAGATTCAGAATAAACAATTCTGAAAATATTTTTTTAAAGTACATTTAGAACAAAAGGAAAAGGGGAAAATAGTATGCCATCTGCTCAGTGAAGAAGGCAAAATGCTAACAGGTAAGCAGACATACTCAACTCTTACACTGGTTCAGTCTCCTCCAACAAAAAATCTGGGATCCACCAAAAAAACTGCAAAGAGGCAGGATGGAAGATTGAGACAGAGAGAAAATGGCCCATGGATATTTCTTTGCCTTGAATGAGTTTAAATCTTCAGAGCTAAATAAGTTAAATCCTAGAACACTGCAGAAACTGATAATTCATAAGGATCTGGTTTGACTGGTCTGAGAAATCCTGGAGACTACAGGTGGATCTGCCCCATCTTCAGAAGAAGAAAGGAAGAAGATCCAGTTATCTACAAAGCAGTCAGTCTAGAGCAGATAATAAAGAGATCCAAGTATGTATCAAGAACAAATCTTGCTTCACTAACCTTATCTTATTTTTGGATTGGGTAAACTTCCTTAACAGATTTCAAAACTTCTTGACTTCTTTCAAGACAGTTGCCTTGGCACAGTAGTTCTTAGTTACAATTTCTCTCAGCTGAAACAAACATACTTCTACATAGTTGCATCATTAAAATCCAATAAGTGCCCAAACATTCTTGGGCAAAATATTTTCCTGAGACAGGAAAGCATCGCTAAAAGTTCTAGTAGAATGTAGTGAACCTGGTAAACCACAAGTCCTACTGTTTAAATCTTACATTTTAAAATGTAGACATGAAAATAAATAGTTCTATAGATTGCATGCATAAGAATAAATATATTTTCACCCCTCCTTCCTTCAAGAACCCTCCATGTATATGGCAATACATCACTATTTTCACATACCGTATAATGTCACTTGACTTGGTTTTATACTTGGCACCAATTAATAAGGAAGATTTAATTAAGGAAGAATAAGAGGTAGAAATGTTTATTTATTTAAATGATAAAGCACCTCATGCTTCCAACACAAAAACAACAACATTTAAATGATGTATAGAACCATTGGGGAAAAGTGATCATAAAATGTTGGAGTTTGGGAGTTAAGGCAAACTAGAAAAAACTGTCAAATGTATATTTTAGATTCATAAAACTCAGATCAACGACCCATAGGGTACCCTGACAGGAATGGGGAAGAATGAGGGAAGAATGAGATGCTGACAGCACCACTACAAGTATTTTTGATGAAGACGGGGAGGAAAGGGGAATATTCAAAGAAGTCAATGTGACTACATAAAAAGCTTAGGAAGAATATGGGGATGCTATACAGCAGCATTTCTTGCATTTAGTAGAACATCTGACCAGTACACAATTACATTTTAAAAGTATCCCATTATATGCTGATTAACAATCTACTTAATTTGCTCTATGGCATGACAATTACATGGGATGTATAACTGGTTTGAAAATAATATTCATTGTATTCATTAAAAGTACCCCATCAAATTGGGGACAGGTATTACATTGGGTGTCATAAGGATCATTGCTGGATCCTTTTACCCCCATATTATTTTTATTAATGATTTTCATGAAGAAAATGCATATCAGATTCCCATATAATTCAAAATTGGATGGGATAGCTAATCTCCTACCATATGTAAATAAAGTTCAAAACTGTCTTGCTAGATTAGAGAAATTGGCTGACAGTAACAAATGAATTTTAACAGTGACAAATGAGTCATCTTCAGTCAGAAAGCAAAAATTCAATGGAAAACTCTTTTGCAAGTAAAAACACGTTACTTTGGGACTAAGTAGCTACACGTGCCCGCCCTCAAAATTATTAACAGATCTTTAACCACAGTGGCTTTACTTAATGTTGCTATAGCAAGTGACATTTTCAGCTTTCCTTAAAAGCAACAGTGACCTGAGGGTAGCAAATGTTCAACACATAAAACCACCACTCTTACAGTAATAATTGCTTTGTCAGAACTGCAAGGGAACAACAACAGCACTTAAGACACTTCAAGACAAACAGGGAGGTATTGATCTATCCCTTATCAAAATAGTCTTTGTACTATAGAGACAGATTAAACAACATTATAAAAACCTGGAGGCTTAAACAACACTCCTCACAGAATCTGCCAGAGACACAAGAACTACTTTTAGTGTTAATGACAGCTACTTTGGGATCTCTTGAAGGAAGAAAAATTGAAACTAAACCCAAACTCATACTAGCAACTAACAATGAAACCCTGTCCTCAAAAGAATGGACACAATCAAGAGTGCCACTTCATATATGTCAGTGATTCAAAATGTTCAGGTACTGACATAACATAACATCATAACATAACATAAAACATAACACAACATAAAGTTTCCCTTTTGAAAATTGGTTGTGTTGATTACAATTAACTCTCCACCTAATGGATGATCAGTATAATGTGTATAAACTACAGCAGCATCAACAAAATAAAACAATTCTCAGTTGATTTAAAAATAGTTTGCTCTTAACTTTGAGATTATCAAAGAGAAATTTTAAGATTTTTTTTCTTTTTAAAAAATCCTGAAATAGCACAGTACTCACAGTCTGACTGAAAGAAGATCAAAAGTTGGAAACAATCTAGATTTCATAAGGAACAAGTTGCATTACTTGAGGTGCTGCTCTAGAAAAAAGATCTATCTTATGGACTCAGCCATCTAACCTCTAAATGACTGACATGGTTTTTGAACTAGAAAATGGACTTTGAAATGTCTTTATTTGTGTTCTAACAAATTCACGACTTTGCATGCAGCAGTTTTGCTGGTGGAGAAATGTAACCTTGAGACCAATATTAACATTTATGGCCTTTGCAGTTTTGTAAAGCAAATGAAAGTTGTGATACGATTATAAGCATGGTCACAATTTTTCTTAGTGATCACTTCATCTAATAACAGAGTTGTCAAACCCAACTGTGGTCACTAAAAGGGGAAAGCATGTCTTTATCTAACCTCATATTCTCCATTAATACTGTAGTTCACTGCTGCATTTCCCATTTTATTGTTGCTGTCATGAAAAGATGCTTTGAGATGGAACACACCCAGTAGGATATCTAAGTGAGTAATATGCTGCTTATACTGCTTATAAATTCCAGTGGGTTCAAGTACACAGAAATATTGTTATATTATTACTTCATATACTTGCATTTCCAAGCAAGAAAGGTAGGAATTTTATAAACAAGAACCATCAGAAACTTGATTTTGGCTCTGAAACAAACTGTAAGTTGGTGGACATAGTTTAGGATAGATATTATAAGTCCTAGCTATATTTTTTGCATTAGCTCTGATTTCTGAATGCTTTTAGAAGACAAATCCATGTTATTATTGTACATAATAACAATAATGCAAATGAGATAAGAAAGCATGGACCACAGAAGCCAAATCTCCCACAGTGATTCATTTCATTTCTATATTTCTTCCCCTCTAAAATTATCTCTAGTCTGGTGCTTGATTCTGTGAAACTGATCAGATTGAATTACATATGATTTGCTCCAAGACCATCCACTTCACAATATGGGGAGCTAAAGCCAACTTTCCCACAATTAAATTCATTATTCTGTTCTTTCATCCTACTATCTTTTTCTGCTTATGGATGGCTTTGTCCTTGCATATTTAGGTGTTATCCCAAATAAATTAGTTTAAAAGTCCCACTGAAATCAATAGGAGTTATTTTCAATTAAAATTACTTGGAAAGGACTCAGGAGTCCATTTGCATTGCAGCATTTACTGTGTTGAATTATTTTAGTTGGCCTAATAGAACAAGAGCCTATTTTCTTTAGAGGATGGTCTTCAATTACACATCCTGTTGGGTGTCTTCCAACTCTAAAACGTTCACTTGATAACAACTGTGAAGTAGAAAGTGCTGATAGAATGCTTGGGATTAGATTTTTAAAAAATCCATTGTTGGATAAAAGAGGGGAGTGAGAGAGTTCAAAGTTTGTCTGTTGGCACCAGCAATGACTATATAAAGGGATAACTTCCTCTTCAGAGATGAATCCAAAGTCAAGGAAAAGACTTAGATCAGAGCCATTCAAATTCAGTCCAGCAATTATGCACAGCTGGCCCAGACCTGAATATTCACTAGCTTTACTTCTGGATCAGGGTGAGATTATCCAAAATGGAAAGGCTAGCCTTTCATTGCTGCTCCACAGTTATATTCAGATTTTATCATCTAGGACGAAATTATTGCTAGTAAGAAATCATTGTTTCCTCCAATAACTTCCAAAGCTCTACAGCAGGGGTGTCAAACTCACATCATCATGGCATTGTCATGTGATGTATCATGACTTTTCCTCCTTCGCTAAACTGGGTGTGGGTGTGGTTAGTGCGTGATACATCCAGCCCGTGGGTCGTGAATTTGACAGCCCTGCTCTAAAGGAAGGGGAAGAAAACATTTAGCGTGTCTCTGCTGCATGAGTTTCCTTTTTGAGCTACACTTCTATCCCATCCTTCTTCCAGGCAACTTCATGCAATGTGAAGTAGGAAGATGTGTGCTTTGATAATTCAGAAGAAATGCTTCAGGCCTTGTACTAGGGTGGGAATAGAGTCTTGCTGTTATTCCTTAAAGTGTCCTTAGGCTTCCATACAAATTTACCTCTTTCAAATATTTCAAAATATTTCAATTTTTTCAAGCCTTTGCAACTGCACAGAAATATGAACACACCTGAGATAAATAGTGGAGAGGTCCTCTACTCACATATTTAAAGCCTTGGTGTTGCAGGCTGTTAAACGCCTAGCACTTAGCTCCAGCTGCCTGCAATTAGTGCAGGCTCGAATCCCACCAGGCTCAAGGTTGACTCAGCCTTTCATCCTCTGGGGGTAGGTAAATTGAGGACCCAAGATTGTTGGGGGTAATAAGCTGACTTTGTAAAAATGCTGCTTGGGGGGGCCAAAAAGCCTTAGTAATAAGCAGGCATATACAATGGAATGAAGGCTATTGCTGAGCACATTGGGTTGTGCTCTAAAAAAATTGTAAGCTGCCCTGAGTCGCCGGAGAAGGGCGGCATATAAATATGAATTTTTTAAAAAAAGGCACATCTTCTGAAATATTTTGGAAGTGCACACAGCCCCGATACATGGGTCTTTCTATATATCACCTTTCATCATCTTTTATTAAGGTAGTTAGATGAAAAGAAAATTGGCTGGAGATTGGAACCCGCTTCAACCCAGTCCAGTCTAACCATTTAACCATTACAACATTGCCCTGGCAAATGTGGCCCCAGGTTAAGAAAGCTGCATCACTTCTTGAGCTTTTAGCTAAGATGAAAGATTCATATATTTTGCAATTTAGACTGGAATTTCTGAGTTGATTTGCCATTCATTGCTTTTCTCAAAATAGAGCCTCTTTAAAGGAGTGCATATTTTGATCCATTTTCTACCTGGGGAAGGAAAAATAAAGTTAGAACTTGCATGATGAAGTATTTAATTTTTGTACCATGGAATTACTCTCCTGTAGAAAGGATTCCCCCATTCTATCTGAAAATACCTTTATAGGATTCCCCCCCCCATTCCTGTGAAATCAGCATTTTTGTACTTCGTTCCAGTCTTACCATGAAATCTAATTTTAAAATGACCACAAATTTAATGTAAAAGGACTCCCCCCACCTTTTTTTTAACAAAAGTAGCTCCTGTAGTAGAAATGCTTCCTATAATTAGCAAGGTCTGGAAAGGAAAAGAGAAAATAGTTACCTTAATGGCAGTTCAGCTTCCACCTACATATATCCTAATAAAAGTTACAAATTGTGTCTTGAGAGGCTGATGGAGTTCTTAAGGCAGAATGATCCCAAATGATCCTTGAAAAGAGGAAAAAAGTTCTCTCCTCCAAAAATAAAATGGCTTTTTTTCCTGTTATGGTTATACTAGGGAAAAAGAAAGTGAGAGATAGGAACTGATAGGAAGCGGAATCAGAAGGGCCTCACCAGGACTCTAAGTACTGTAGGGAAGGTATCCTCCAACTCCATTTCCACCTTTTCTGAGACACAGGTGTCTTGGGCACCGTAGGTTTTTTTTTTTTAATTCATATTTATATGCCACCTTTCTCTGGAGACTCAGGGTGGCTTACAATTTTTGGAGCGCAACCCAATGCGCTCAGCAATAGCCTTCATTCCATTGTATATGCCTGCTTATTACTAAGCGGCAAGGTTCATATTTTATATGCTTTTGTATTAAAACCTACTTAATTGAGACTAGAAGAACACAAGCTATTAAAATCAACACAGCATCATAATTAAATCTGAAGAGCATCATCTGCAAAAATTAGAAGTTGCCATGGAAAATTCTTGGCTTGAAGAAGGGAATTCTTGACTTGAAGAAGGGAATTCCAGTTTTGTGCCAGCTTTCTCTTTAGGAAGCCTGGCTATCAATGTCAGCAATCTGCCTCCTGCACATAATGGAATACAGAAGTGTCCATCACCTCCAGATCTTAGGGACAATGGCAGGTTATATCATAAACAGACATGAGAACCACAGCAATTTTCCCCAAACTATGGATTGAACTGCCAGACTCCTTGCCAAAAGCAATACTATCTGGGGAATTCTGGAACCTGAAGCCCAGATATCTGGAAACCACACAGGCATAGGAGTCTAGTACAAATGGTGATGATGAAAAATTTGTAAAACATACGTTGCAATTTCATGATACAAACGTTGGACTTCTCTATATGAGATTTGGCATTAGATGCAAGTATGTAAGTCACCTGTTTCGTTATTTACTTCTGTGTTTGCCCATGTAATGCAGGTTGAAATAGACTGATCCAAAAAATCAGTAGTGGAGCCCTTTTATGACTTGTGGACACCCAGAATTCCTGAGTCAGCCATGCTTCATCTAAAAGTCATTGGCTCAGGAATTCTGGGAGTTGAAGTCCACAAGTCATCATTTCCCACCCCTGATGTAATGTGAAGGCATATGTATGTTGGAGGGGGGAATGGGGAGGAGGGTGAGGTTCCTCACCCTTATATTATATGGACCATTCCCAACTAGAGCCAAATAGGTGATAGATGATGGATGTTTTGGGGGTGAAGGATATAAAGGCCTGTAGTAGACAACAGACAATTTTCAATAGTATAGATTTGAATAAAGGTAGTAATAGATTTTCTCATCCTAGTTTAATTGTGACTTTTAGACAAAGTGCGACTGCTACAAAGTTAAGGCATTACTTTTCGTGTTCTTCTTTTCCCACTCAAAAGTAATAAAGGCATTAATCTATAAAGAAGACCATTTTCTTGGATACAAAGCAATTATGAATTTGAACAATCTAAAGAATAGCTTTAAGAATTTGAGAATGGGCCATAGCCAAGTTTCCTGTCTCAGCTATACTGGGCAGACAAAAACAATTTGGATTCTTTATCATTTACTTTAGAGGCACAATAGACATCAGAGAGGCTTATGAGACAAGTAAAAGAGGAACGTTTTCTGTTTCTTCTAGTTATTCGTAGAAAAGGATCTTTTTGCAGTTATCTTTGCAAGATTAAAAACACACACACGCACTCACTTTTGGTCAGTTTTCAGCAGGGGGTTTTCTAATGAAAAAACGCTCCTGCTTCAGACATCATACAATGTTCAAAGCTGCTATTCCCACTCAGATAATAACGAGCAGGGTCAACCTGTGGCAGTCAGGTTCAGTTTTTTGAAATTACATTTTGGTCTGGAAGGCTTTCCTCCCTGGCTAATCTGGATATGGAACATATAGAAGCACAGAAAAGTTGAGGCTGTAATTAGCTGACAAGTTGATATGGGAAGGGAGGTGTGGAGCAAATTTCAGCCCTGCCAGAATTAAACCTATCACCATGGATTTGTGCTGAAAATAATGAATGAAGACAGCATTGTAACTCCATAGTCCTAGCATTTTGGTAAGATGACTTTAAAAAAAACCCAAAAATACAGAGTTGGTAAAATCAATACTTAACTCTTTTCCAGGGCTGTTTTTAGTGCCATAAAATTTTAACAGGGAAAGCACTTTGGTGTTGGAAATGCAAGTGCCATATGCAACAAAAGGCAGTCATTACTACATCTAAGTATATGTGGGATGTACCAGACTCATTCCTACATGAAATGGCTTTTACGTTAAGATGCTTTTAACATTTAAAGTGCCCTGAGCAAGACGCAGGAGGAAAGTATTCTGCATGGAAATACAAAGGTCCTAATCTTCTTTCATTTTCAGCAATACCGGGGGCTTCATTGTTACCTATGTAAACCAGATACATAGGGATGGAGTTAGGATATATGCAGAGTAACCCTTCTGTAACAAGGATATGCACATGGAAACGGATATGAGAACAGTTATGAATAAGTACACAGCCACACAGAGACACACCAAATTGTGTTAATGTTTACTCGAAGAAATAGCACAGTCCAAATAAACAGTCCAGGTCATACACGTTTTAACAGTCCAGCAGTATCCAGTTATAAAGTCTTCTTATCCTTTTCATGTCTTTTACAGCAGACAAATCTTTTCACATCTTTTACAGCAGACAAATATCAAACCATAATACAACAGATACTCTTCGATATCAACAGAATATCAAAGAAACATAGTTAGTATCAGTCCGTATTCAGTCAGAGAGAAAATCAATATCAGCATCGAGCAAGATCTTCAGTGGGAGAGAGAGTTAAACCATGATCTATAGCTCCCTCTTATGGCAACTTGCAGCATACTCAACCAAACAGAACACAGCATAATACATTAAAGTATTTTCCCTGGAAGCTACAGACATATATATTTGTGATTTATATATTGTCAACCCAACTACGTTATGTATTTATTTATTGTATTTGTATGTTTTAATTGTGAGCCGCCCTGAGTCTTTGGAGATGGGGCGGCATATAAGTCCAATAAAATAAATAAATAAATAAATAACAGGTGGTCAGATTGGTGGGATCTGCCTTGCTTCTTCCCAAAACCTGGCATTCAACCAGCTGTAGGCACAGACAATTGGAGAATATCCACTGAGGGAAAAAAGGGCCATACCAACTGGGCAATAATGGCCGTTCCATGCTTCTGCCCTTCATCTCCCACCATTGCCAGCAATCTAGTGAACCTTTCACAGAAAAAAGTAGAGATCTCTCTATTTTTGGTTCCCACTGATTTCTAAACAGGCTGCTATTGTATTGGATAAGAGTAGCATCCAAAGAAGCCCAACTGGAAGCTTTTAAATTCCAGTCCTTCCACAACAGGTTTCTTTCAGTTATTGGTGAAGAATTGCTAGGGCTAACCTAATGCAATTGAATGTCTTGAAGCCTTATCAATGATGTAACCTTAAAACGATGGGTAATTTTTGCAAATCCTTTTCCTTTAAAGAGGCCCAAGGCTTTCAAAAATGGGGCAGATGCGGGCAGGACAATTTTTGTAGTTCATCAACGAGCCATTAAACTGTGTTTGGATACAGACAGTATGTGAAAACATGGAAATTTGATGCCTAATTTCTTTAATGAAAAGTCCAAAGGTTAATTGACTCCAAAGAGTAACACAGGAATGCTAACTAATAAAACGCACAGCCAAGTTTCTCTGCTTTTTCCTCTGCTTTGGTAGAAGCAACAACAGAGATGAGCACACAGCTAAAATAGCTGCACTTCCCTTTGTTTCCCAGGACATCACCCATTTATGTAGTTTAAAACAAGGAAGGGGAAAGAAGGGTTCTTCCCATTAAAGCAACAGTTTTATTCCATCTGCTTTTTATATCATGTAAGAAAGGAGTCTATAAAGTTCAGTAAGTAGCATTCCTTGTTGTTGTGCATAGGATGCAAAGGAAACCTAATGAAGAAAGGACAGCCAGGAGGCAAAGACAAAGATCCTCCCACATCTCATAAGGAACCTGTCCAAAAGCTTCAATTTGCCAGTTATGACAGCTAATTAGTCAGTCTATTCAAAATCGTTGCTTTAAATAAAAGAACTAATTATACACAAAGGTCAGTCCCCCCCCTCCTCTTATGAAGCACACATAATTGGCTTATTTCCCCAACACACTGTGTGCGTTTTACACAATGCTTTGGGGCAGATGGTTTTAACTCTTTTGGCTGAAACTTCCTTTGAAACACTTCCACACAAAATAGTCATTGGAGTCTGAATAGCACTTTTTAGAGAAAAAAAATTCAGATCATTTTCAGGATATTTCTTCCTCCTCCCTAAAATCAGGGAGCAAATAATTATCCACTGAGAGAGAAGGAATAATTTTTTCTTATACTTTCTGGAGCACTGTTGCTGTGTGTTGCCCCAAAGCTTGTGCCTTCTAATTAACTCTATAGAACATCACCTAGAGCATCACTCTTCGATAGCAAAAATATGCGAAATATCTCATAGCGTGCAGCTAGCAGTACTGCTGAAACTGGAAAAGTTGGGTTACACAAATTTCAAAATTCACAATAATTAGGTACTTGAAATTCTAGTGCAGTGGAATTCTTTTTGGCCAAGTACACACCCAGTTTTGGTGTTTGAGTTTTTGGATTTTAAATCTCCTGTGAAACCTGGAACCTCAACTTTAAGCACTGTGAAAGACAATCAACTTATGCATGGATTTTAAAACCAGATTTTACACCAAACTTGGGAATCATGGAAAAAGGGAAATTCTTAAAAGGGAGAATAGAATAGAAGAATTAAATGGAATGGAAGATAGGATAGGATAGGATAGGATAGGTAGGGTAGGGTAGAGTAGGATTCATATTTTTCAATGCTCTCCACCAGAGTTTAAAGCTGCATAATATCTGAGAGAAAAGAAATAAACAACTGGTTTTCAGAGACGGCATTCCCACCCCCAGTTCCATTTAAAACTAATCTCCAATATACTAAACACTTAATTCAATTCAAAAGAACACTTCCTTTTTATATGCTTATTACAGAGAGTCATAGAAATAGTTTTCAATATGTTAGCTTTGAGCCTACATACACATATTTCGCTAAATTGTGACCTGTTTTTTCTTTGCCATTGGTTGAATAAGCCACAATTGGCTAGATTTACAAACAATGCTAGGTAAAGCTAAAATTGTAGTTATTATGATTCACAAAGCAGTCTGGATGTGTACAATAATAATTTAAGAAAAAAAGCAAGCAAAAGGCCTTACAGTTTAAGGTGTATCTAATCCTAACAGCTTAAGTCACCTCCTTCCCAGTTTATACCTACCCGCAAAATGCATTGCTTGAATCCCAGAATGACCTCAGACCCAATGACAGTTGCAAAAACTTACAGTAAGTGATTGTGGGCTTGAGGCTGGAGACAGGATATAGACAGCATGGCACGGAAAAGCCCACGCTTTAGAAAGTTTTAATTCTAGCATTTATAGCTCTACCTCATTCCAGTAAAAGACTGGCATCCAGGAGACTGGCAAAATTAAATGAGTGGCCAAGTAATCTCATTAACTTTGGTCAACCCGGTAAACAAATCACATTTCAAAGTTGTCTCCAATGGTTGCAAAATGTCAGGGGCCCCTCGCTGCCTGAACAGAAGGCCGGCAATTACAGAAAATGCTATTTTTGTCCGTCCTTAAGCAACATTCTTGCAATCTTCCTGTGTTTGGGGAATGTTTTAATGAACCCTTTTTCTTGTACAGAAACTTGTACAGAACAGTAAATAATCAAAGTTTGTGATTTTTTTTAGGCTATCTGTCAATCAGGCTTTAGAACAGATCTTGTGAATCACATTGGACTTGAGTAGGCATGTGGCTTGACACGAATGTCAAGGAAGATGCATAACTGTGTATGGCATCAATGTTATTGTGAACATCCACTCAGGAGATCAGTTTTACCTTCAAGGTTTAGCTCAGTATAAGCACACTAAAGGCTTAGCTCAAGGCCTGTCCTTATTGCTGCCTATTATAAAAGCCTCTGGTCACTAAGCAAGGGAAAACTCCAGTTTGTGGCCAGTAGCGTGGACTGGCTCACATGCAGCATGAGACCTCTCATATGAAAGAATTATTACTAGCTTCAGTGTCCTATTAATTGCTATGATGTGGTGATTTTCCCCTTCACAAGGTCATGCAAACTGCTATTTGAATTAATTATACAACTAAGTAGGTCAAATAAATAAAATCCAACTATCTAAAATCTAAATAAAATCTAATCAACCTAAATAAAATAATCTACACTTGTAATGCATAAAGACAGGTAAGGCCATATTATAGCTAGGTGTGTTGCAATATGTTTTTTTTTGTTTAGGCAAGCCTATTGTGCAAACCCAACTGTGGTTTACTCAATAAACCACAGTTGATAATATAGACTGTGCCTAGCATGAAGTGAGAACCCAAATATTTCGCCAAAACTGATATTGGGTACATTTATATTATGTGATTTTATCTTTAGACTATCTCACTGTTTAAATAAATACATATATTACATAATGTACAGAACTAAATTTTTGTCAGTTATGGCACCCTTCTCAACTATAGTAGGTCCTTTCTTCAGCCATTCAGAAAGTTTATACATAGTTCCAGGGGTGGGATTCAAAATTTTTAACAACCAGTTCTGTGGGCATGGCTTAGTTGGTGGGTGTGACTTGGTAGTCATGTGACTGGGTGGACATGGCTTGGTGGTCATGTTATTGGCTGGATGTGGCCAACTCAATATCACTCACATCGAGGCACGCGTCTCCTCACCTGGCCTCTCATGACTGTGGGGATGCTGCAACAGTCGTAAGCGTGAAAAATGGTCATAAGTCACTTTTTTCAGTGCCATTGTAACTTTGAATGGTCACTCCACACAAGCAAAGTACCAGCAAAGGAGGGAAAAATAATTCCAGAGAAGTTCCTGAGACAGGAAGTCTAGTCCTGCCAAGAATGTAATAAGGGTTAACGGAGAGGCAGTTTCTGTAAGCAACACCAGAATGTTTCCTTCCTGCCTTCCTTACAGGATTAGGCCAGTAATTTCTTCTAACAACCAGTTCTCTGAACTGCTTAGAATGTTAACAACCAGTTCTAGTGAATAGGTGCAAACTGGTAGAATCCCACCCCTGCATAGTTCTTTAGATGAAGTTGTTTCAGTAAGCTAGCTAGTAAAATAGGCATCTCTCAAAAAAACAAAAGCTTTTCACAACTAATAATTATTTTGGCTTTGGACAACTAATGTCAATATTCTTTATAGGAGTTTGAGCATCAGTTGAGAATCTTTGTTGGGAGTTATAAACCCAAACTCATCGTTATTATTTTATAAGAGACTACAAATATTTTTCATTGTCTTCTTCCTTTATAATGTTTGTACTTTTGATGCTAGATCTTTCAGATTGTTTTGGATAATCTTCAGCTGACCCTAAAGGTGCTTCCCTCCACTTCTTTCTGTCTTACTTTCCTGGTACTGGTTTTCTTTTCATCTTTAATACATTGAAGTAAAAAGAGTTCTATCATTGCAAGATGGTCATTTTTTTCCTCTTTCCATCCTATGCCATATACAGACACAAACACAGAATATCCGTTCATCCCTTAAAAGAATTTCAATATCCACTGCCAAATGGCCATTTGATGTTCTCTTTTTGTACCTATTGAGGCAGTCATTCACAGGAGTCCTTTTGCAGCATACGGCAACTTTCCAATGTAAAGCTTTTACAGGGCTAGAGCCATTTTGGAGCCCAGAATAAGTAAGGTACACAAGTGAGGCAAGCATTCTTCCCTTAGTTCTATGTAAGACAGTGGAATCTACATTCCTTCAACTTGTCCTTATGTCACTACCAAAAATTGGCACATCTGAGGAACTGTCTTCACTCGGTGGGATCAACCCAGTCCACTCGCTATGGCAGAAGAAGCCCTACTGTGCATCCCATCAGCCAACGGATTTCTGTTTCTTTGGAACATCTTGAGATTTTGCCTCCTCTTTTCTGACCTTCAAGAAAAGTCTTAAAACGTGACTCTAGGCTGGAGGTGGTTGGGGAAACAACCCCGAAGGCATGAACCCGCTCTGCTCCAAACCCATAATTTTGCAGATTGCTCTTAATCCTCTGTCATTTTAATCTTTTTATATATTAACATTTGATTTTTTTATTTATATGTTTTTATTGCATATAGCTGTCCAGAGATGCCTCGAGCTGCAGAATATAAATTTAATAAACCAATATTTTAAAAATCAGTATGTGGTTTCTAATGTTGTCAGTGACAAGAGAGGTGTGGATACAAGCCCTGATGATGGAAGAACTGTAAAATAAATCTCATGATATTTCGAACAGATTTGCACTGTTACATGATTTTGCACATTATCATCATTTCATTGCTTTGTGTTTGCAGGATGGAAGAGAGACTTACAAGGATCAGAAAATCTTTTAGCTGGCTCTTCAACCTTTGTCCATGAGTATGTTAAAATTTGTCCCTGGGAAATTCATTTACATTTTCTCTGCATCAGAGAAGGCAAATGACATTTTTAAGGCTGTGCTAATAATTCTATTCCCGAAACTAACAATTGGTATTGACTTTCAACAGGTCATGAAATGTAGACTTCCAGCGATTCAAAATATATGGTTACCCTCCAAACCTACAGCCTTTTTGTCTTTGTCCAAATAATAATAAAATTAAAGGATAGTCCATTAAGAGTTAGAAGATTTTTTTTTACTGAAGTCTTTTCCTCAACAATAATAATGCCCCCCTCCAAGTTCTTTGCAGGAATAACTGCAGACCATTTACATGCTGAGCTGTCAGACCATGCACTTTCCATTCAAGAGATAACATCCCTTTTCATAAGTCCATTTGCGATCCATTTTAGTGTTATCTAAAAATCAAATCTACACAGTAATCCTTTTAATGTACTCTTGACTTTTAAAAAACAGCTTTATGTTCCTTCAGGAAATGTTTTAAGCCATTACTTGGTAATTACTATTCACCCATGAAAACACTGATCTTTTACAATATATAATCAGTTTCCAGACCAAAATAAAATAAAATAATAAAATAAAATAGGCTAGAATTTGACAAAGCAGCAGAAGGGGAAAAATATCCAAGAGGTTATGGGAGTGAAATCATTTTCTATCTAGTAGTTTTAAATTATTATTATTTTTAAATAGCAAACATGGTATGTTTCAGCACTATGTAAGTAAACAGTGTCATCTTGCCTAGAAGCGAAGAGAACTTGATGGAGCAAATACAATGGTAATCATTTTGTTTCTACAATCAAAATATACTAAGGAAAACAGTGGTAAATTCTTCACTTTAGAGACATGAAATGAATTATTCCCAAACACAGTTCTGAAATTCACCACAGCCATACTATAAATGCAAGAGTGACTGACAAAGTGAAAAAAAAACCTAAAACAGTTGGACAAATTCTCTTCTTTAGTACTAGTACCTCTATAATTTCAGAGCTCAGCAGGCCTAATAGAAATTCTATCTTATTAAAGTTCAAGTAGATATCATTAACAATGTGTAAGTTTTCAAGTTCAACCGGTCATCAGGCAAGATAAGAAAAAACAGGGGATGAGAAAGTCCAAAAAATGTAGGCCTAATGGTTTGGGCGAGAGATCCACACTACAAAACTCATCTCCATTTTTATGCTAATTTGGCTAATCCTCACAAAGATATGAAAGGCACTGTGGTATGGTGGTGAAGGCATCAGGATACCCAGGGATACCCAGGCCCGCCTTACGCCCAAAGACAGGAGGCAATCTTGGGCCATTCACTTTCTCTCAGTCCTAGGAGAGGCAAACCACTTCTGCAAAACCTTGCCAGGAAAATTGCACGGACTTGTCCAGGTAGTCTCCAAGAATCGTACATGATTGAAGGGAAGAAAACAAAAAGGGATTAGTCAATTGAATTCTTTTTCCCAATAGACCAATATAGATACATTTGCTTTCTAAATAAGTTATAGGGCCACTGATTTACTTCACAAGAAACTATTCATCAACTCTGTATTATTCTTCCTTCAGTAAACGAAGATTTACTCTACTGACTATATAGATGCTGTTCCAAGGTCTGAAAAACAATGGTGAATGCCCTTTTCTCCCTTATTTTAATGCCATGGTGCTAGATTGAGAGCACAAATTTAACTAAGACTTAAGTATCAGAAGAAGAGTTTATATAAACTAGATGCTAAAGTGCACTGGGACTTTAGAATTCAAATAGACAAGCAACCTACCACATAGAGACCCCAGGATTAACAACTGTTGATCCGAAAGACATAAAACTTTGGGTAGTGGATGTTGCAGTACCTGGGGACATTATAATAATAGAAGAGAAAGAACAGAAGGAAATCACAAAATACAAAGACTTGTGGATAGAAATTGAATAACTGTGATGAAAGAAAGCAAAGAAAATATTGATAGTAATAGGTGCCATGGGTTCAATCCCAGAACAACTGGAGCACCATTTGAGTAGTATTGGAATTGACAAAATCACTACCAATCAATGCAAAAGGCAGCTTTATTTGGAATAGATAACATCCTATAATACCTTTAACACCAACAGCATCTGCATATCCCAAGTCCTTGGGAAGGACTCAATAGATAACCTGCCAAATCTGGTCAAAATATGTGGCTGACTGTGTAACGAACCACAATAATGATGTTGTTTGTGGATAGGAGGAATGTACACTCATCAAAACAGGACTAAATCAAATTGCAAAAATCCAGATAAAGGCTACACAGCAGCAAAGAGAGGTGGAAAATTCTCTATGCTGCCACTTGGTGGCTGTCTGCAGCCCAGTTCTGGTAGCTGTACCCAAAGATATTCACTTTATTGGAATTTAAGCTCTTGACCCAGATCCCACAACTATAACTTTCACATAGTTTGCTGTATGCTTGTCACAGCGAGCTGGATCTGTTAAAGCATCAGGCTAGAAATCAGGAAAATATGAGTTCTGGTCCCACCCCTGACATGAAAATTGTCTAGGTGACCTTGGACCAGTCATGGTCTCTCAGCCACCTGACACAGTTTTGGGGAAATAGGAGAAGGAAGGAGTATTAGGCATGTTTGCTGCCTTGAGTTATTTATAAAGGTGGGATCAATAAATAAACAAATAACTATGACTTGGTCTGAAAAGGAGTGGGCTTTCTATCTGATATAACACCAAAAACCAAAAGATGTAAGGATGCCAACTATCCTCCCTCAGATCTCCTCAAGCCAGTATCTTCCAGACATCTTGGACTAGAATTCCCAGAAATGCCCCCCACCCCCAAAATAAAATCTGACACATCTATGTGGTACCAGGTAGAGGGAGATGGAATAAGAAATGGAGAATTAGCCGATGAATTATTGATCTACAATTGCATGCCCACTTCATCCAAATCTCTGAAGCAATTCCACCGTAAATGCTTCAAAGGCAGCTTGTCCCCAAATCTTCCATCAGAAAGCAAGTGGTCTGTTCCCCTCCACTGCCAAGAAAAGGAAAAGAAATGGCTATCAAAGTGTTCGCTTAAGTGCTAGCCCTGAGGGCTCTCCCCCCATTAAACACAGTCTTCAAGACAAAATGCTTTAAGCAACTTATTCAGCCTATCCTGAAGTCAAAGACGAAAACAGAGCAACATATCATCATTAAAGCAGGTTTTGGCACATTTGGTTCTGAAAAGCCCATTAACTTAGAGACCTTTGAAACTTCTAGTTACTTAATGTGTGCCTCAAAGGAATGAGAAAAGACTGTGTTTGCAAGAGCAGCCTTAAGCACAGGAAGGAACCCATAGCTTGGGGGACGGTTCATTATAACTTAATAATGAGAGCCTTCCCTGAGTTAGCTGTCCAAGCATCACTACAACATTTCACCTCCAAAGAAGAATTTCTTAATGCTTCCATTGAAGTAACTCATCTCTCTGCAGTCTGTGGTCAGTCTGGGTGGGGATTCTGGGGATGCAATTCTTCCATCCACTTCCTCTTTTCTCCAACAATAGTCGGCGTTCCACTACAAAGCACTTCTCCTTTATGCCAGTTGGTGAGTTTTCTGCTCATCTTGTGGCCTGGATGGATCGAACCCTCTTTTTTCCCCTCTTTGGGGACAAATTATCTGACTTAAATAACTGCCTTTAACGTTTAGTACTTTTTAAATGTAAACTTCAGCCGTTGGGATCAGTGCAGGCCTGGAATGGGAACGGCTGCAGTATTTGGGTTTGGCTAGTCTAAAGGAAAGAATTGGGGTGACATGATAGCAGTATTCCAGTATTTGAGGGGCTGCCGCAAAGAAGAATTATTTGAGGGGGCGAATTATTCTCTAACGCACCAGAGGGCAGGACAAGAAACAAGGACTAGAAACAAAGGAGGGAAGCAACCTGGAATTAAGGAGAAACTTCCCAACCGTGAGGACAATTAACCAGCGGAACAGCTTCCCTCCAGAAATCATGGGCACTCCATCACTGGAGGTTTTTAAGAAGAGAATAGACAGCTGAAATAATATAGGTATAGGTTCTCTTGCTTGAACAGGGGGGGTTGGACTACAAGATCTCCAAGGTCCCTTCCACTTCTACTTCTACTTCTACTTCTACTTCTACTTCTACTTCTACTTCTACTTCTTCTTCTTCCTCTTCCTCTTCTTCTTCCTCGTCCTCTTTTCATAGGTTTAAAAAAAGGACTTGTGCCTGATCCCTGAGTTTGTGGATTTCTACAGAGCTAGATGACATTTTTCAATTTCCACATGGAATGTTGGTGGAGATGATCCAGAAATAGGTTGCAAAGCACTTGTTTCTTGAGAGAGACTGCTGAGTTGCTTGAAGGCGAACAAATGGTAATGAACACTGGACAAAATGGAATTGCTACTGGCTTAGAAGCCTTAATGGTTCAGAGATAATGAACCTCCCTATTCTGGATGGAATTGCACTTTTCTTAAATGATCTAATTTGTAACTTTGAAGGCTTTTTTTAAAAATTAGATGCTCATGTATACAATAACCTTTTTTTAAAATAAAAAACACTTATGTCAAAGTTATAGCCTGGAATGTTTTTATTCAGTTTTGACATGTACTAGTGATTCATGGGCCTTGGTGGTACAGGCTGTTAATAGCCTAGCACTTAGCTCCAGCTGCCTGTAATTAGTGCAGGCTCGCATCCCACCAGGCTCAAGGTTGACTCAGCCTTCCATCCTCTCGGGGTAGGTAAATTGAGGACCCAAGATTGTTGGGGGCAATAAGGTGACTTTGTAAAAATGCCACTCAGTAATAAGCAGGCATATACAATGGAATGAAGGCTATTGCTGGCGCATTGGGTTGTATCCAAAAAACTGTAAGCCGTCCTGAGTCTCCGGAGAAGGGCGGGATATAAATATGAATAAAATAAATAAATAAATAAATAAATAAATAAATATACTCAGACTTCACTATGATTCTACATGCATTAATTACAACATGTTTTGAAAATGGCAGCAATGGTAGGTCATTCACAAATCTCCCATTTCTCCCAAAGGCAAAATAGCCAGTTATGTGCTTACTCTCTAAGATGAGGTACAGTAAGAGGTGTGGCAGGGACCAAAGGAGATGTCCATAGTACACTTATGTTTCTATTTATTTATTGTCCCTTTAAATGAGGAAAGAATAAAACTATATATATAACTTCTGATTATTTGCTTTCACAGAGAGGTCAAATATGATTGCAAAAAGTGCAAACAGTAGGCAAAGGAGAAAGACCGAACATGTGTGCTTGTATTGCAGAAACTAAAACTTGCTTTTTGAATTGCCTGGGTAAAAATGGAAAAATTTATCAGATCCATTAGCTAGAAAGCTGTGCAAGAAGTTAATAGTTCTTCAAAATAAATAAATACAGCAATGGAAATTTTCTGACTCCACCTACATATTAAATCCAGCTGTTTAAGGTGAGCCTCTTTGTGTCCTGTGTTGTGGCTACCAAATTCAGATGAGCCCACCTGGATATTTGCAGCTCAAATATTATAATCCTATATTTTTCATGACTTTAGATTGTCCCTGTTGATTTACAGATCACTACTTATACTACCTTGGTGCCACCTGCGCTCCATAAGAATTGATGTGTGAAGAATTAAGCATACCATTCAGAATGTAATGTTAAAGTAGATGAGTGAATAGCATGGGGTTATGCGTGATTTTTTTTTGCAAGTGCCTTCAAGTCTTTCTTGTCTCCTGCCAACTACCTGGACAGGCCCCTGCGGCTTTCTTGGCAAGGTTTTTTCAGAAGTGGTTTGCCACTGCCTTCTCCCCAGGGCTGAAAGGGAGGGACTGGCCCAATGTCACCCAGCTGGCTTCATGCTTAAGGCAGCATGACAAACCCTAAAGCACTATTCCAAACTGGCTCTCACTGTGTATGACTATTCAGTAATAAATCCCACTGAATTCAATGAAGCTTACCCTATTGCCAATGAGTATCTGAAGGAAGGGTAAATCTGTCAGTGGCTATTAGTTCAATCAGACCTCATTAATCCTCCTTGATTAGAGAAAAATCTATTGCTAAATAGAGGGTTAATCCAACGAGAACAACACACCCTGACAGCAAACTTTCCATGGTATGCATCTGTATATAGTTGGAGGTAAAATATGCTATTGGAAGGAGCCTAGTCTTGCCAGGCAAATATCTCTATATATCCATTTCCCCTTTATTCTTGCCTCATGCCTTTTAAGTAATTACTGATTGTTCAAAAAGCCTATCCCCTTATTCCATGGCTGGTAACTTCCTTTAGCATTTCTTGGATTCTTGACTGCTAAAGGAACCTGGATTTACTGAGCTAATAAAATAAGGCATTCGCAGCACCTTGCAATCTTTTTAAAACAGTCCGATTCTCTTGGCAAGCCTCAATTTTATTGCCTCGGGTAACTGTGTGCCAAGGCACTGAACCAGAAAGCTGGAGTTGAGCGGGACTTAGAGACACTTTGCTAACATCAGGGTTATTTTAAATTAGGATACTTCAAAATCAATTTCAGATTCAAACTTTTAAATGCAGTCACTCTCCAGAACACTGAAAACGAACTTGAAGTAAGTGGATATTTCAAGACTAATTTGCTACAGTTTTTGGTGAGGCTCAAAACTTTTCAAAAGAAAAGAGGCATCTTGGATTTCCTGGTGCTAAAAGGCCTTGTCCAAGCAGGAGAAATTAAACCACAACTTCTGAAGTAAATTTCTGGCTTCCTCATACAATGTCAGAATTGCAGCTCTGGTATTTTGGGGGGAAAATATTGTTTGAATTTTTACTCTAAGGTACCTTTGGAGCCACCATGTTATTTCACCCTTTATTCAGTAATCAGTCACAATCCTGCTACTGGAAAGAGATTAAGGATTCTGATGGCTCAACTTGGAGGATGATCCCAAGGCTTAAAGTAATTGCATGGCAGCAATAAGAAATACAAGCATAGAGGTAGGTTTTAGATCAGGCAGTAGTTGCACACATTGGCACAAGACAGAATACAATCTACCGTCACTTCTGCTGGGTTGAAACTAAAGAAACCCTGACTAGTTTCAGAGCAGGTGCCCTGGATTAGGTTCACAGTACTTTGCCCTCTCTGTATTCTTAACCTCTCTGTATTCTTAACCTAGATGCACCACCTGGCAACTGTTATTTAATGAACAAATCCCCAACATAGGAGCAGCCTGTCATGAGTTTCAGGTCAGAATTAACTATGCCTTGAGAAAGGGAGAGGGCATGTTTATATAACTGAGCTTATTGCCAAGATGATATCAGTTGGGTGATTCAGAAGATACTGTGAGGTAGATGTAGGGTGAAAGCAAGCGGTCCATAGCTCCTGTTGACCTGCTAAAATTGATGCCTAGGCTAACCACAACCATATCTGCTGTGATCTTATGGCTGTGAGTCAGCCATAAGTCAAGTCTGCCTGGACTTTAAACTATTTTTATCAGTGAATTCCTCACAATCCTCTGTAGTTCCATGGAAGGCTTCACAGGGGCAGGGGCCAGGGTCAGATATGGAAATCACTCCTGATGTACATGAATTCAATCAGATGATCTAAAAGAAATATCTAAAATATCTAAAAGAAGTAATGTCAGGTGTGAAGAATCAAGATCACATGTAAGCTCCAGTTCAGAAGATTTATTGCTCAAGCCTACAGAGAAGAATCAACTAATGATCAGCATTTAATTGGCACTGGATAAGAATTAATGGTATTCAAGAGAAATTGAATTTTGAGTGTTTGTGAACATGTAATGATTCTAGGCTAAGTGGTCTTTTGACTCTACCTCTAGGCTCTGCCTGCATTTCTAGGTGTATTCATTTTAAGTTGAATGGAACTCCAGCTTCTCCCAAGTCTAGGAGAATGAATTCAAGTAAGAGCAAAGGCAGCTTTTATTCAGAACCTCAGCTGAACATGTGGAAATCATGGAAAGACCAAGGAACACATTATATTCCTTATCCCTTTGAAGAGGGTCTTGGTAGAGGTATATATTTCTGACCCTTGAATACCATTATGAAGAACAATGAAATATTTCTCCCTAGACTACTCAACACCACTCAAGAAAAAGCCTTGTTCAAGGATATCAAATCATCAGAAGAAGCAATGTTTTCTCACTTCTCTTATTTTCTCCCATTCCACAAAAAATCCAAATCTATTAGACTTGCTCCCAAAATTCCAAGAACTATGGAATTTAAGAATAAGTAAGGGTGTAACATGTTCTACAAATGAGGAAAGGTGTAGAAATAATCTTGGCCATCCAAATTGCTAGCTGATATATTCTACCCAACTGGTTTATAATTCTATTAATTTCCTGATCTGTTTTCCCCTCTTTGGTTTTTGTCTGACTTATTGTAATGGGTTTCACATTTTTTTTTACTATAAATACATTTTAACTAAATAATTAAAGCTGTGTTCAATTAATACCTAGGACAAATGGAGAGGTGATTCTTAGAGTGCTTGTGAGATGATTACATAGTGCAATGCATTTCAGATACCGTATCTGAAGGGCACAGAAATGTCTCCATATTTCCTGCTTATGTACAATTGTTTATCTATAGTTCTATCTTATGAATTGTGTACAATTAGAAATAAGGGAGCTTTCTGTATTTTTGATAAAGGGTATTGGGTCCAAAATACAAAATCACCTGCATCACAGGCAATTTGAAGATTATCAGCCATTTGTCTACCTATCTGCATCTGCAGGATCCAATCTGGGTTGGTCATTGAGACCAGAGGCTTTGTCCTCTGAGCTTTTGGACTCATGCTGGAGCCCATCTTCAGGGAACGTCTCTGTGTAAATAGGGTATTGATGGCTGGCTGTTAAGTCATTGGCTGTTTTTATTTTTGCTGCCCAGACCTTGTGCCCTAAGTACTTGATAAGCTGGGGGTAAATCAGCATTCCTGTTGATTGATGGGGGCCCCATTTCCCAGGCTTCAATCACTTCCCTGGCTGTTTTTGTGCCTGCTCGTCCAACAATCTTAGTAGCTACAAAATTGAATGCATGTCCTTGTTCATTGCAATGTGAGGCTACCAATGAGTTTGGGTCTCCTTGTCTGACCACTCACTTGTGTTCTTGCAATCTGGTGGTTAGCTTCCTCCCTGTCTGTTCCTACATAATCACAGGGACAATCAATGCAGCGGATCCAGTAGGTTACATTGGAACATTGGAAATATCTCCCACCTCCAACCAATCTTTACAGAGCATAATTTGTCCTAGTATGGTAGCTTCTGGGTGGTATGTGAAACAGGTATCTGTGTCTACCTGCTAGCTCTAAGTTAGAGCTTAGCCATTGTGGGCCTCAGTTGTGCAGCTCCTCTGCTAATCTTTGATCCACACAAACTATCTAAACAAAGTAGTTTTGATTCATATATCGAAATTTGCAAAATTGGAATATGTTAAAAACAAATTAAGGCCTGGGTTAAAAAAAGAAAAGTAAAAAACCCTAAAACTTAACAGAACTTTTTGTACAGAATAAAACCCAAATTTTATTTATATAACCCTAAAATTGAAACAAAGCCTTCCTTCTAACAAGACCTCCCTCTACAGAAAATCATAAACTACTTGGATAACTTTACATGAATGTATATGAATAGACAGGTGTACATTGTATATATTGTTATATATGAGTATGCACAGAGACTTTTTTTAAAAATGAGGAAAGGAAATTTGCAAGACATATATATGAGTGCACTGGGTCAAAGTTCAGTCCAAAAGCAATTAAGATGGCTAATGCTCAGCAATTTGACACAGTTTGCTTTGTATTCCGAACTAGCAAGAAGCATCTCAAGAGATTGTAATTAAAACCTGTCAAGCTCAAATTAAGTTGTTTAGAAAGACTCAAGAAAGCTTTTAAAGCACTAAGCGCCTCCGTTAATATGGAAAAAGTCAGGAGATAGGCAGAGATTAGATGGTTTAGAGTTCTGTGGGCACACATTTTAAGAAGGCAAAATGTGGCAATTAGAAGAAGGACATCAATCAAGAGACTTTAGCTTATAAAGAAATAAAGTGAATGGACCTGAAGATCGCAACAACAATTTAGGGGTGGTTATTTCCTGTCTGAATTTCATTTTCAAAAACAAACCAATTTAGTATTTATGAATTGATTCGGTACCAGTTATAACCACAAACAAGATGCACTTGTTGTCAGAACAAGCAAAAAAAATGAGAACACCGAAAGATTCTGGCCAAATCCAGTGTCACAACTACTGTTCTCTGGTTCTCAATTGCTGCAACAGCAGTGGTGGGATTCAAATTCTTTTACTACCGGTTCCGTGGGCATGGCTTGGTGGGCGTGGCAGGGGAAGGATACTGTAAAATCTCCAGTCAGAGGTGGTATTTGCCAATTCTCCGAACTACTCAAAATTTCCTCTACTGGTTCTCCAGAACTGGTCAGAACCTGCTGAATACCACCTCTGCCCAACAGTAATCAATTAATATACAGTAGCCCCTCCACCTTACTCTCCTTCAATTACATCTTCTAGCATTCACATTGATTTATGATTCTGGGAACTGTAGTCCCAACACATCAGATGGTCACCAGGTTAGGAATCTACACCCTAGAACAGGAGTGTCAAACTGATGGCCCACAGGCCAGATGCGTCATGCACAGGCCATACCCACCCCAGCTCCACGAAGGGAAAAAAGTCATCAAACATCATGTGATGGCAACACGACACCATGAGTTTGACACCAGCGCCCTAGAATATTCCGCCACCTGAAACCTTCTGAAGCCTTTAGTTTCAATAGCAGATGCTCTGAGAATTTTCAGTAAAAAAATAACCCTACTGTCATGGCCTCTGTTGGAATCTGATTCCAAGGGGAGGCTGAGCAGCTGACAGGGAGTGGGAGTGTGGCTCCATTGGCTGTGGAAGAAACTGGGGAAGGGCACAGTCTGGCTGGGCAGAGCAGGGAGAGGTAGAGCAAGGCAGAGGGAATTCAGAGGAAGATCCAGGCCCACCCCCTCTTCATCCTAGGGCACACAGGGAGGAACGGAGAAGGGAGCAACGTGAGTTGCATGGCTTACAGGGGAGGAAAGGACCCTGATTCCCTTCATTAACTGCAGCTGGGAACACAGTGTTTAAAAAGGGAGTTTGTGCACAGCAACTTGTTGGAAACAAATAGTGTATTATCTTGTTTTGTCAAGGCTTATCTGGTTTCCTGGTGTCTTCCCAACAGTGTTTGGCCTTTGAAGTCTGCAATTCCTTATCCTGCCCTGTCCAGTTAATTGCTGCAGCGTGGTTTGTGTGGATATTTATTTACAGTTTATATGTACTTAGTTTTCGGACTGAATTTCCTCCACTTAAAGACTGTTCTTGGGAGAATTTTTTCTCCAGCTGAAGGTAACTGGACTTTGGGGGCAAAGTTGGAGGCATTAAAGGGACTTTTCTTACTTATGTGACTGTGTTGCCTTTGTGCTACACCTTGAGTCATCACACCAACATTGGTTTAAAAATTAGACAATATTAACTGAATTTTACTTTACACCAATGTGAAAAATAGTGCTATAAAGGAGTAGTTCTGAACCTGTTTGTACATCTTGCACAAAGAAAGAGAATTCCTGTTCAGAGTCACAACACACGAGAACACATCATCTCTTGGTTTAGACCAGCAGATAGCAGAGTGAATTCCTGGGACAGCTAGATTCAGTGTTTTTCTTTTTTAACACAAACATTTGCGGAGAGCTAATGAACCTGGAAGAAATGACCTTGCTCTTTACTGAACAAAAGGGAATTAGCCACAAAATGTCAAATGGCATCATGAACTAATCAGGCAATATATTAACCCACACAAAAAAGATCAGCTACAGTTATTTTGAGAGATTTTGAGAAAAGTTCATGGATTATAAGTATCTGGAAGCCTGATCTGAAAGAACAAAATGATCTCAAGGGAAGAGAAGTTGCATAGTCCATGTTATTACTTTTGAATTAGGTTGAATTATTATTTTTACTCCACCCTGCCTCCCTGCACTTTATTAAAGTGAACTTAGTGCTGAGAGAATAGGTTTTAATGGATTCCAAAAAAGGAAAGCAGAAATAGACTTAACCATATCCAACCTTGGTTTTTTTTTTGATAGGGAGAAAAAAGTCAATTCAAATTCAAATGGAGAAGGTCACACACAAACTGAGCCTTGGTGGCTCAGGCTGTAAATGCCTGCTCTTAAGATCCAGCTGTCTACAATTACTGTAGGCTCGAATCCCACCAGGCTCAAGGTTGACTCAGCCTTCCATCCTTTCGGGGTAGGTAAATTGAGGACCCAAGACTGTTGGGGGCAATTAGCTGACCTTGTAAAAATGCCGCTTAGTAATAAGCAGGCATATACAATGGAATGAAGGCTATTGCTGAGCACACTGGGTTGCATCCCAGAAATTGTAAGCCGCCCTGAGTCTCCGGAGAAGGGCGGCATATAAATGTAATTAAAAAAAAACAAAAAAAAACTGTTGTACAAAAGTAATATCAAGTCAAACCGTAGAAACCTGGTTTCACATGCACTGCCCAAAGAAAATAAACCGCATTGAGGGGTAGGGTGACATGTCAGCATTTGAGTAAGGGGCAGTTACCTCAGCTTGAATGTTAAGCAGCATTGGGCTTAAATCGGGGATGAAATTCAACCACCTCGGCCCACCTCAGGAGAGGTGGTAGGGACAATTTGAATTGGTAAAACCGCTCCTGGTTGCTATTACTATTATTATACCAAGTATACCAAGCCACCAAGCCACACCCACAGAGCCTGTAGGGAAAATTTTTGAATTTCACCTAGCTTAGATCAGAGGCTTGCAAGAAATATCAGGATATGGGCTAGATATAAAAACATGTTTGAGGAAGGCAACCACAACTATTACACCATGAAGATAGTGTGGCTCCTCTATTTGGACACAGATCATGAGGCAAATCCTTTTGGATGCACACATCATAATGCACATACAAAATGGGTACAGCTTGTACTGTGACAAAAATGTTGGATCCTAAATGTTTTCTGGGCAATTGGTTTCCAAGATAAATCCCCCAAATGGGGGAATTATTTGGAGAACTGGTTTCCTAAGAAAATCCAAACAAAACCACATTTCTTACATTTTATCAGTTTACCAATTCATCAAAAGGAAGAAGAAGGCGGGCACTAAAAACAAATGAACCACGAAAAGATGGGGAAATATCTTGAGTGCCACAATGGAATGTTTTAATGCATAGAAGCTCAATGTACTTCAGAAAAACTCTTGTTTTCAAGGTCCCTGGGTTTAATAGTCAAAAAATTGTGGTTAAGATAAAGCTTCAGTAAAATACTATGTTTCTTCTGGGTGCATATTTCCCCCTTTTAAACCAGTTAATCCAAGTATTTTTTATTGGAAAAGTACCTACTTTTGTTAAGAACAATTTTATGATCAAGCTAAGGTGCCCAGTGTTGTGTTCAGAAATTATTCTAACACAACTAATCACCATTTTCTACTCTGTGATGACTACAATACAAGAGAAGGACATGAGGAAGTAAATCAATAGATTCAAGGTTTTAGTTTTAACATACAGTCCTTCATGACATGGGTCCTCAATATTTAAGGGAGCGACTCCTGCCGACATCGAATGCCAACCGCCCTGTGCGAGCACATAGGGAAGGACTCCTTGGGGTCCCGTCGGCAGGCCAATGCTGGCTGGCGGTCCCCGATGACGAGCCTACTCTGTCGCGGCCCCTGACCTCTGGAACCAACTCCCCTTGGGGCTCTGCTTGGCCCCTGACCTCCTCACCTTCCGTTGTGATTTGAAGACCTGGTTGTTTGACCAATCGGGCTGTGACCCTTCCTGGGGGGTTTTATATTTTTAAGTATCGTAAATTTGTTTGTTTGGGCTTGTAAATCTGGTTTAATCTTCTTTTAATTATTTATTGTTGTTTTAGCTGTGAGCTGCCCCGAGTCTTCAGAGATGGGGCAGCATACAAGTCCCAAAAATAAATAAATAAATAAAATATGACAAGCTTCTCTAGCAATACCGTCACTTCAGAGGTGGTATTCAGCAGGTTCTGACCAGTTCTGGAGAACTGGTAGCGGAAATTTTGAGTAGTTTGGAGAACCGGCAAATACCACCTCTGACTGGCCCCACCTCCATCTATTCTCTGCTTCCCAAGTCCCAGATGATTGGCTGGATCTTCTTTTGTTGCCCTGCACAGGAGAATGGAGTTGGAAAGCAGGTTAATGGGGTGGGGAGGGAATGGAGATTTTACTGTAACCTTCCCCCAGGAGTGGAGATTTTACAGTATCCTTCCCTGCCATGCCCACCAAGCCACGCCCAAGCCACGCCCATCAAGCCACACCCACAGAACTGGTAGTAAAAAAATTTGAATCCCTCCACTGTGTCACTGCCTACTCATCCACAAGTTACTCTCGATGATGTTTATGATAATCCCCTCCACAGAAATTCCCCAGTAGGTAACAATGCTGGGAAGACCACAGTGACACTATAAAATCCAGAGTATGTGAATGTGGAATGAAAAATTCCAAATGAACAGTTTAGGGCATGTTTGTTTTGTTCCTGAAAGGAACACACAAAAAAAGATGAGAACACAGTCCTGCGGAACTGATACAATATTTCCTATTTGGGGGTAAAGAATATTTGTAATCTGACAGAAGCTTCTTTTTCTTTCTTCAAAATGCTATTTGCTACTCCTAGTGAAGCTCTTGAATCTTTTGCCCCTTGGTGCTTCTCTCTTCCCTTTCCTCTTGATATATATTTTTTGCTCTCTTTATATTAGAAATAAAGTAACCACGGTAATTGGTTCATGAGGTTTTTACACTTGTGTAAAAAAAAAAAAGATTAATTCAAATATTGGCAAGTTATTCATAGTAGTAATCCATTGTTAAAATTCACCTTTAATTTTATCTTTCCAATACTATGTAAGTCTTCTGCCTATCTTTCTTCTTCCCTTAGGCATAGTGGCCCTAATTAGTAAATGCCTTGATAAATTCCCAGCACTGAATATCTCTAAATAAAATATTTGTATTTTTGAAAGTGATTTGTTTAGATCTAAAAATAACAATTAATAAGGTGTGCCCAAATGAATTAATATTTCCCCTTTCCAAACTGCACCTGCAATAGCAGGGTGAGCATAATCAAGCATTACTGGACATTGTCAGAGATGAAGGCAAATCAACGTGTCCCAGGATAAATGTTTCAGATTAGAGTACGCCTTTGGCCCCAGTGACTACTCAGATTGGGTATTATCAGAGATGTCCAGTATGCAGAAAGCTATATTTTTCTATTGCAGTAACAAGGAGGTGGGTCTTCTCTGTCATGGCACTTGCCCATGGAACATTCTCCCAACTGAGGTGAGGTTAGCCCCATCTAGGCTAATATCCCTGAAATCCCTCAAGACCTGGCTATATCATCAGGGGATTGGTGAAACCTTGAAATGGCTTCATGGTTAACAATCACTTCTTTCCTGCATTTTGTGGATATTTTAACTCATAACTGTTTTTAACTTATTTATTGTTTTAATTTAACAGTCACTGATATACCATCCCAAAATAAATTTTTCACAGGTTAAGGGATACAAAACATGTACTTTAACTGCCCTGCAGAAGATAATGTAGCATTTGCCCAAAGCACCACTAGGGAACTACCAACAGTTGTCTCCATATATTGTTCTTATCCATGTCTGTAAAACCACAGTGAGACAAAGTGATACTGAATTAAAAGTAACAAAAAGTTGCTTCTAAAAGGAGGCACATGAACATGCTTGCCAGCTGTTTACCCAAAGCAGAAACTTATGAAACATAATCCACATGTTTGCTTCCATGAAATGGGACTATCAAGGTAAGTATGAACTTTAGCCACATATGTACAAAACGTATTGAGTCTTCCAAGAAAACCCCAAGAACTGTTTCCAGCATAGCTAAAGCAAGGCCAGTAATTTATGCTTATAGTCCAATGGCTTATAGAGTAAGGAAAAAGAGTTCAAAACTTCTGGCACCCCAACATAAATAGGAATAGAGTATACAATTTAACAGGAAAAACACCAGCACCAAGCAGTTTTACAATTAGTGTAAGTGGATATAACCAGTGTCAGCAACCTTCTCATGCACCCAGGATAAATCTGTAGATTTGGGGGATGCTGGAAGTAGGAGCAGAAAAATTAAAATAAAAAAAAATGGAATAGTCCAAATCTCATGAGTTCTTGAGAGATCTGGCCATCTCACAAGAGACAGAGAGAAGTGAAAGGGAGAAAGAGAGGGGGGGAGAAGGAAGATCATGGGTGTCATCATGATTATTCTGACTCAAAGATCCATATTGTGGATCGTTGGGTCAGGAAGATTATCCATAGAGCACTTATGCCAGAAATCTGCCAATTCAAATTTTCTCTGATACAAATAATTCCATGAAATGTTGAAAACATCCAAAAGAATGTAATTATTATTCTAAATCACTGAAATAAATACTTTAAACTGTAGCCAGCAGTGAAGCAAGAAACAAGCTCTAACAACTGGCTCAGAGAAAAGAAGTCCCACTTTTTAGGCATTGTAAAGATCGAGATCATGGATTTGATCATCATGGATTTGAGAAGAACATTTATACCTGCGTTCTCTCATTGTAAAAAAAAACATTTTAAAATGTCTTCTGATGCAAAGCAGATCTCAAGAAAGGACAGTTATTCCTGGGCTCATGTTGAATTTGGTGATATTTAGACATTCAAAGGGGCAATATTGTTGCCACGCGGCCTCCAAACCTCAGCGTAAGGTAACAGGTGAAACTCATAGGATGAAAACTATTATTGTCCTATCACATTTTGTTGGCAAGCTTGGCTACCTACCAATATATACAGTACCCCTGGAATTGATTCCCATTCTGTAAGGTGTGCTCCGGCATCTATATGTTAAGCTCTATCTTGGAAAGTCTTGTTAAAAACAGTCATTTCAAATCAAAAGATGAGGTAGGATGAGAAGGCAGTCTTCCTGCCCAATAAAAGTAACATTGCAGCCACACGGAAAATTAGTCTCTTGAGGCTCAGTCCATGAGTAATTTTTCTTTTTCTTCCTGTCCATCATCATGCACAAGCAATATAGCTCTGAACTGAAGAAACCCAATGTGAGTCTGAAGGCCACTGGGGTAAAAATGTCACTTGGAAAGGTCTAAAGATTAATCCAATATATGAACAGGAAAAAAAATACTGAAGAATTTCATATCCCAAGATAACAATGGGACGAAAGATGAACACATTTATAAAAATATATATAGATTTAATACTTAACTCTGGCTTAAAAAGATAATTGAAAGAAACCAAGCTGTTGGAGATAATGGTACAAAGCCTATAAAGGGAAGGGCCAGTCCCATATAATTCCTGAATCACAAAATGCAGGGTGGAAACAAACACAGAAAAACCACCTTTTTCATTATGAATCTCTTCACTTGCTGAGGTCCTCCGGCAGGTCCTAAACTTACAATGACTGAGATGTAGGCTCTTAAGCAGGTCGTTTTAGTGATTGTACTTAAGCTGCGGCTTTCTTCAAAGGAAGACCCATCTTACTTTCCCTTTAATAATGCTTCAGAAGTTGTCAAAAACTTTTCTTTTTCAGGTAGGGCGTACCTTAATCCTATCCTCCTGCTTTAATCAGTCCCTTTTTTAAAAATTGATTTTTTTTGCATTACATTATATTGTCAATAGGATGGATGTTTTCAATTGCTAAATTATTGACTATCTTGCAAGCTGCCTAGAACTCCTTGGAGATAGGGCAGGGTACACATGTTTTTCAAATAAATAAACAAACATGAAATAAAATGGTTGTAACAACTAATCAATAAGCAAAACCTCAAGAGGACAATAAAACATGGTTAAGTAAAGATCCTCTTGATTAAATTTACCTGTGCCACTCAATCAAAAAGCCCAATGGTGGGGAGAATGATATTGTGATATCAAAAATTGAGGTTGAAAAACTTACTAAAATCTACAAAGGTGAAAAACAAATATTCAATAACTGATCGAGACATTATTTTGGCCAAACTGTAAAGCAACCCAAATAAGCCAGTGCTGAACAGGTTTTTTTTAAATATCAGTTATTCATCCAACACTTTGCTATCAAGCTACCTAGACCTAGAGACTCACCTACTCTCCCTATCCTGGTTCTGAATCAGCCTGCTTATGGTTTCTGGAATGCACATCCCCACAACTGAACCTCCATCACAGGGCCAGCCTGACATGAATCTGGCAAGAAACTGGTGTTTTCCACTGGAAAAATGGAAAAGCTCTCCTCTAGGCAAAATTCTAAAGTGAGGGAGAATGACATGGGGTCCAATTGGCCCATTGCCTCCATCTTTCTTTGGCCTCAATGGCTGTTTCTCCTACAACTGCTGAAGAGACCAGAACTTCCTGAGCAACTGTTTGTCTTCTCAGATCAGAGGAGTACTGACTTCAGGAAAACCTTTCTACGAGCTGACTATTTCTAGCGGTATTTCCCCCTGCGCCATCCACCACAGCCTGTTGTAGCAATCTTCCTATTGGTAACTCTTCCCATATGTGCTGGAGAGCACTGCTGATGTTCCAGGAGCGGAGTGACAGACAATAAAGAAGGAAAGGAATTCCTTTCTTCTTCCTTGTTCCTCAGCAGGAGCCACTGCAAACCATTATTCCTTTGCTGGCCTTGGTTTGGAGGTGTCTTAAGATAAATATCTGGGGGCAATGGTTTCTCTAGTCACATAGTTTTCTCTCATATCAGCACAAGAGGCACTTTGCCAGGATGGTGAATAAGAGCCTGAAGTTTTCTATTTATGACAGCAACTATGGTGATTTTACAACACTATAAATCACTCTGTGTCTGTGCATCTGTGCATGTCCGTATGCCTGTCTGTGTGTGCAGTATATTGGCTGAAATAAATTTCTGTTGCTCTAACACAAGGCAACAGACAAGGAAAATATAGTCTCAGATTTGTAGGTGATGAATTACAAGGTAAAAGAACCCATCCTTTCACTGAAAGTCCTCTTTGTGTAGTCAACTGAAACAAGCAACAAGTTGTGGAAAAGACATCTACAGCCATTATAAGACAGTGACATACTTCAAGGAGTTATTGAGCACCAGTGACATGGAATGCATTCTGAGAACATCACAATGGATGAGGGCAGCAGATCTGAGGTGTCCTTTTAGGATCCTTCTGCCTGAGACAAATGCATGGCAGAGAGAAAACCCAGAAACACAGATTTTTCCATTACAGCACCTCTGTGGACCGCCTGGCACACTTCCCAGTGATTGAGAATTCCCTCCCCCCCATCTTTTGATGGCTCCATTCCACTGCCTGAGTTTCTATCCTGCAAGGAAAAAATATATAACTCATCAATGCTCAGCCCAAGGTGTCCATTTGCATAGATAATCTGCTAACTCCTAGTAACATGGTTCTACTGATTGACATTACAAGGCATGAGGAGAGTTTACCGAGACTTGAGGCATTGTGGTTAATAGGAACACTCTATCTGCACAATTGCAGCCTTTTAAGTGAGCAGGGGTTCAGTAAGCGTTACATAGCGTGGGCAAAGGAGTTATACTAATCAGGTATTTTATGAGTGTTCTGCATATCCACTGATTTTCTTGTAGAGCAGGCTGAGAAGATGAGTAGAGGAAGTTCAAAAGCCTCCTGTGCTTTGTTCAGCTGTGTGGTGTGTGCCATATTCAGACTGAAAAATACCAAGATTGACAGTTGCTTGTATATTGAGGCTTTGTTGCGTAGATCTGTACTGTACCAGCTCTGTACAGAGTAGATCTGTACTGTACAGTATTACTTTTTATTATTTGTCCTTTCTGTCCTCATGTCCCAAGTCCCAGCTATATGAATAAAGTGGTCTATTTATGGAAAAC
>CM019148.1:269127833-269215333 GCA_009733165.1 Naja naja
AACTCTGTCTGTTTGAGTGCATTTGTCTGTCTTCCTTGACTTTCAAACCTGCTTTTCTGAATCTGGTAAGACTTCTGAGTCTCTCTTGAAGCTGGTGTCATTTTCAGCAGAAATTAACATCATCAAAATAAGGCACTACCCCAGCAGTCCTTGCAACATTCTTTCCATAAGACTTTGAAAATGCCAGGTGCCACGCTCTCAAATTGTAGTCTTTTACATTTGAAGGCACTCTATGAGTCACAATTGTTTGTGCTCTGCAGGTAAGCATCATCAACTGTTAATTGTTGATATGCCTGAGCTAAGTCCAGTTTAGCAAATACTGTACCCCTGCCAAGGGAATGGAGCAGATGATGCACAACAGGTACAGGGTATGCTCTGCTGCAGGCATGGTTAAGTGTCCCCTTGTAGTCACCACATTCTCACTGACCCATCAGCCTTGACTGGTGTGACTATGGGTGTTCCCATCTGGAGTGGTCAGTAGGTTCCAAAACCAGGCGATGAGCTTATCTAATTGTGCATCAATTTTTCCTTTAAAGCAAATGGAACCCTCCTGGGCTTTAAACAGGTGGGGCACCTTGGGGTCTAAACTGAAAGCAAGGGGTCCCCATATACTTGAGTCCTTCGCTGAAGACCTCTGGAAACTCAGACTTCAAGGACTCTTCCCAGTCAGAACTGCTCACGTGATGGATGCCAGTCACCTCGATGCCAAGTGGCTTGAACCACTCAAGTCCCAGCAAACTTGGGCGATCCTTGTCCTGATGGTCAGTGGCAAGCGTTTGGTGTGGCCTTTAAACTGCACGTTGAATTCCCTCGCAACTACTGGAATCTTGTTCCCTTGGTAGTCTTTGAGGTCAGTGCTTGCTTCTGGAAATGTTTTTCTGAATTCTTGAAAGAGTCTGTGTATAGTGTCCCATGACACCATAGATAAATAAGAGCCTGAGTCCACTTCCATGTGCACGGTCTCCCTTCAATAAACACCTTCACATGTACTTTTCTGCTATTTAAATGTGAAGACTGACCAATGGATATTGTTTGGTGAGTTTCACTCTTGCCATTTGCTTTTGGATTTAAGCCCCATTTTTCCAATTAAATTGTTGGGCTTAAAATCTTCCTCAGGAAATTTCTTCCTGAATGGTGGAGTTCTGGATGATTTGCAGACTCTGGCTATATGGCCCGTTTCTCAACGAGGCAAATGGAGTCAAAGAACTTGCATTCAGTGCGGGTGGCCCCCACAGCCTCTGCAAACGAATCCTTGCCTGTTTTTCTCAGAGTCTTTTCTTTTCTTCTCCATTCTGAGCTTAAAATCCCCTCTTCTTCCTCACTGCTATCCGAATCAGAGTCTATTTGTTTGCAATGAGTTGTTGAGGATTTTTCCCCATCAGAATGGCTTGAGGCCTGGCTCGAGGCCTTGTTAATCTTTTCATGGCAGCTGAGGACTTGGTGGCTTCTGCTGAAACAGCCTCTTCAATAGCCTCTTTAAGCGTGATTTTGGTTTCATTAACAGTTTGCTTTGTAAGATCTTATCTTTAAGGCCCAAAACAAACCGATCACGCATGGCCTCTTCTACGTTGGTAAAGTCACAAGCACCCCCAATGTCCCTTAAGCTTGCACGAAGTCATTAACACTCTCGCTATCCCCTTGATCCCGACGGTAAAATTGTGTCTCTTAATGAGGCCGATACTTGTCGAGGCGTAATGGGCTCTTAAAGTCTTTCTAATTCGGGCCATTCTATTACCTTCAATTCTGCTGCTCCCGTAGCGCCTTGCCATTTTGAAGACTGCGGACCGCAGTGTGTGAAAAGACCCCTCTTCCGTCTCGGGGATGCCGGCGAGATCGTTCCCTTCCAGGAACATGTGGAACCGGTCTGCATCGATTCCCAGTCTTCCGTCGCCCGGATCGAACGGTGCTGGGGGGTGTTCAGCGCCAGCCATCTCGCTCAGTTGCTTGTTCGTCGCGTCGTCTTCTCTTCAGGGAAATCCCACCCGTCGCCAGTGTTAAGTTTGCATGAAGAGTCAGGCGAAATTCCAGCAAAAGACTTTATTAATGACAACAGCTCGAATGGACCCGTCCGGGTAAGGCTACGGCTGCTTCTTATAGCCGGCAGCCGTAGCTGCTAGCCAATGGGAGTGCAGGGTTTCTTCCCGCACTATTTAAACCAATACCATTTGACATTTTACAAGACCAATTCAAATAAACCAATAACATTTAAACCTACATACATAACACACCCCAGCTCCACAAAGGGAAAAAAGTCATCAAACATCATGTGATGGCAACACGACACCGTGAGTTTGACACCAGCGCCCTAGAATATTCCGCCACCTGAAACCTTCTGAAGCCTTTAGTTTCAATAGCAGATGCTCTGAGAATTTTCAGTAAAAAAAAATAACCCTACTGTCATGGCCTCTGTTGGAATCTGATTCCAAGGGGGAGGCTGAGCAGCTGACAGGGAGTGGGAGTGTGGCTCCATTGGCTGTGGAAGAAACTGGGGAAGGGCACAGTCTGGCTGGGCAGAGCAGGGGAGAGGTAGAGCAAGGCAGAGGGAATTCAGAGGAAGATCCAGGCCCACCCCCTCTTCATCCTAGGGCACACAGGGAGGAACGGAGAAGGGAGCAACGTGAGTTGCATGGCTTACAGGGGAGGAAAGGACCCTGATTCCCTTCATTAACTGCAGCTGGGAACACAGTGTTTAAAAAGGGAGTTTGTGCACAGCAACTTGTTGGAAACAAATAGTGTATTATCTTGTTTTGTCAAGGCTTATCTGGTTTCCTGGTGTCTTCCCAACAGTGTTTGGCCTTTGAAGTCTGCAATTCCTTATCCTGCCCTGTCCAGTTAATTGCTGCAGCGTGGTTTGTGTGGATATTTATTTACAGTTTATATGTACTTAGTTTTCGGACTGAATTTCCTCCACTTAAAGACTGTTCTTGGGAGAATTTTTTCTCCAGCTGAAGGTAACTGGACTTTGGGGGCAAAGTTGGAGGCATTAAAGGGACTTTTCTTACTTATGTGACTGTGTTGCCTTTGTGCTACACCTTGAGTCATCACACCAACATTGGTTTAAAAATTAGACAATATTAACTGAATTTTACTTTACACCAATGTGAAAAATAGTGCTATAAAGGAGTAGTTCTGAACCTGTTTGTACATCTTGCACAAAGAAAGAGAATTCCTGTTCAGAGTCACAACACACGAGAACACATCATCTCTTGGTTTAGACCAGCAGATAGCAGAGTGAATTCCTGGGACAGCTAGATTCAGTGTTTTTCTTTTTTAACACAAACATTTGCGGAGAGCTAATGAACCTGGAAGAAATGACCTTGCTCTTTACTGAACAAAAAAGGGAATTAGCCACAAAATGTCAAATGGCATCATGAACTAATCAGGCAATATATTAACCCACACAAAAAAAGATCAGCTACAGTTATTTTGAGAGATTTTGAGAAAAGTTCATGGATTATAAGTATCTGGAAGCCTGATCTGAAAGAACAAAATGATCTCAAGGGAAGAGAAGGTTGCATAGTCCATGTTATTACTTTTGAATTAGGTTGAATTATTATTTTTTACTCCACCCTGCCTCCCTGCACTTTATTAAAGTGAACTTAGTGCTGAGAGAATAGGTTTTAATGGATTCCAAAAAAGGAAAGCAGAAATAGACTTAACCATATCCAACCTTGGTATTTTTTTTTTGATAGGGGAGAAAAAAGTCAATTCAAATTCAAATGGAGAAGGTCACACACAAACTGTTGTACAAAAGTAATATCAAGTCAAACCGTAGAAACCTGGTTTCACATGCACTGCCCAAAGAAAATAAACCGCATTGAGGGGTAGGGTGACATGTCAGCATTTGAGTAAGGGGCAGTGATTACCTCAGCTTGAATGTTAAGCAGCATTGGGCTTAAATCGGGGATGAAATTCAACCACCTCGGCCCACCTCAGGAGAGGTGGTAGGGACAATTTGAATTGGTAAAAAACCGCTCCTGGTTGCTATTACTATTATTATACCAAGTATACCAAGCCACGCCCAAAGCCACACCCACAGAGCCTGTAGGGAAAATTTTTGAATTTCACCCCTAGCTTAGATCAGAGGCTTGCAAGAAATATCAGGATATGGGCTAGATATAAAAACATGTTTGAGGAAGGCAACCACAACTATTACACCATGAAGATAGTGTGGCTCCTCTATTTGGACACAGATCATGAGGCAAATCCCTTTTGGATGCACACATCATAATGCACATACAAAATGGGTACAGCTTGTACTGTGACAAAAATGTTGGATCCTAAATGTTTTCTGGGCAATTGGTTTCCAAGATAAACCCCCCAAATGGGGGAATTATTTGGAGAACTGGTTTCCTAAGAAAATCCAAACAAAACCACATTTCTTACATTTTATCAGTTTACCAATTCATCAAAAGGAAGAAGAAGGGGGCACTAAAACAAATGAACCACAAAAGATGGGGAAATATCTTGAGTGCCACAATGGAATGTTTTAATGCATAGAAGCTCAATGTACTTCAGAAAAACTCTTGTTTTCAAGGTCCCTGGGTTTAATAGTCAAAAATTGTGGTTAAGATAAAGCTTCAGTAAAATACTATGTTTCTTCTGGGTGCATATTTCCCCTTTTAAACCAGTTAATCCAAGTATTTTTATTGGAAAAGTACCTACTTTTGTTAAGAACAATTTTATGATCAAGCTAAGGTGCCCAGTGTTGTGTTCAGAAATTATTCTAACACAACTAATCACCATTTTCTACTCTGTGATGACTACAATACAAGAGAAGGACATGAGGAAGTAAATCAATAGATTCAAGGTTTTAGTTTTAACATACAGTCCTTCATGACATGGGTCCTCAATATTTAAGGGAGCGACTCCTGCCGACATCGAATGCCAACCGCCCTGTGCGAGCACATAGGGAAGGACTCCTTGGGGTCCCGTCGGCAGGCCAATGCTGGCTGGCGGTCCCCCGATGACGAGCCTACTCTGTTGCGGCCCCTGACCTCTGGAACCAACTCCCCTTGGGGCTCCGCTTGGCCCCTGACCTCCTCACCTTCCGTTGTGATTTGAAGACCTGGTTGTTTGACCAATCCGGGCTGTGACCCTTCCTGGGGGGGGGGTTTTATATTTTTAAGTATCGTAAATTTGTTTGTTTGGGCTTGTAAATCTGGTTTAATCTTCTTTTAATTATTTATTGTTGTTGTTTTAGCTGTGAGCTGCCCCAAGTCTTCAGAGATGGGGCAGCATACAAGTCCCAAAAATAAATAAATAAAGAAATAAATAAAATATGACAAGCTTCTCTAGCAATACCGTCACTTCAGAGGTGGTATTCAGCAGGTTCTGACCAGTTCTGGAGAACTGGTAGCGGAAATTTTGAGCAGTTTGGAGAACCGGCAAATACCACCTCTGATTGGCCCCACCTCCATCTATTCTCTGCTTCCCAAGTCCCAGATGATTGGCTGGATCTTCTTTTGTTGCCCTGCACAGGAGAATGGAGTTGGAAAGCAGGTTAATGGGGTGGGGAGGGAATGGAGATTTTACTGTAACCTTCCCCCAGGAGTGGAGATTTTACAGTATCCTTCCCCTGCCATGCCCACCAAGCCACGCCCAAGCCACGCCCATCAAGCCACACCCACAGAACTGGTAGTAAAAATTTGAATCCCTCCACTGTGTCACTGCCTACTCATCCACAAGTTACTCTCGATGATGTTTATGATAATCCCCTCCACAGAAATTCCCCAGTAGGTAACAATGCTGGGAAGACCACAGTGACACTATAAAATCCAGAGTATGTGAATGTGGAATGAAAAATTCCAAATGAACAGTTTAGGGCATGTTTGTTTTGTTCCTGAAAGGAACACACAAAAAAGATGAGAACACAGTCCTCTTGGAACTGATACAATATTTCCTATTTGGGGGTAAAGAATATTTGTAATCTGACAGAAGCTTCTTTTTCTTTCTTCAAAATGCTATTTGCTACTCCTAGTGAAGCTCTTGAATCTTTTGCCCCTTGGTGTTTCTCTCTTCCTTTCCTCTTGATATATATTTTTTGCTCTCTTTATATTAGAAATAAAGTAACCACGGTAATTGGTTCATGAGGTTTTTACACTTGTGTAAAAAAAAAAAAGATTAATTCAAATATTGGCAAGTTATTCATAGTAGTAATCCATTGTTAAAATTCACCTTTAATTTTATCTTTCCAATACTATGTAAGTCTTCTGCCTATCTTTCTTCTTCCCTTAGGCATAGTGGCCCTAATTAGTAAATGCCTTGATAAATTCCCAGCACTGAATATCTCTAAATAAAATATTTGTATTTTTGAAAGTGATTTGTTTAGATCTAAAAATAACAATTAATAAGGTGTGCCCAAATGAATTAATATTTCCCTTTCCAAACTGCACCTGCAATAGCAGGGTGAGCATAATCAAGCATTACTGGACATTGTCAGAGATGAAGGCAAATCAACGTGTCCCAGGATAAATGTTTCAGATTAGAGTACGCCTTTGGCCCCAGTGACTACTCAGATTGGGTATTGTCAGAGATGTCCAGTATGCAGAAATCTATATTTTCTATTGCAGTAACAAGGAGGTGGGTCTTCTCTGTCATGGCACTTGCCCATGGAACATTCTCCCAACTGAGGTGAGGTTAGCCCCATCTAGGCTAATATCCCTGAAATCCCTCAAGACCTGGCTATATCATCAGGGGATTGGTGAAACCTTGAAATGGCTTCATGGCTAACAATCACTTCTTTCCTGTATTTTGTGGATATTTTAACTCATAACTGTTTTTAACTTATTTATTGTTTTAATTTAACAGTCACTGATATACCACCCCAAAATAAATTTTTCACAGGTTAAGGGATACAAAACATGTACTTTAACTGCCCTGCAGAAGATAATGTAGCATTTGCCCAAAGCACCACTAGGGAACTACCAACAGTTGTCTCCATATATTGTTCTTATCCATGTCTGTAAAACCACAGTGCGACAAAGTGATACTGAATTAAAAGTAACAAAAAGTTGCTTCTAAAAAAGGAGGCACATGAACATGCTTGCCAGCTGTTTACCCAAAGCAGAAACTTATGAAACATAATCCACATGTTTGCTTCCATGAAATGGGACTATCAAGGTAAGTATGAACTTTAGCCACATATGTACAAAACGTATTGAGTCTTCCAAGAAAACCCCCAAGAACTGTTTCCAGCATAGCTAAAGCAAGGCCAGTAATTTATGCTTATAGTCCAATGGCTTATAGAGTAAGGAAAAAAAGAGTTCAAAACTTCTGGCACCCCCAACATAAATAGGAATAGAGTATACAATTTAACAGGAAAAAACACCAGCACCAAGCAGTTTTACAATTAGTGTAAGTGGATATAACCAGTGTCAGCAACCTTCTCATGCACCCAGGATAAATCTGTAGATTTGGGGGATGCTGGAAGTAGGAGCAGAAAAAATTAAAATAAAAAATTTAAAATGGAATAGTCCAAATCTCATGAGTTCTTGAGAGATCTGGCCATCTCACAAGAGACAGAGAGAAGTGAAAGGGAGAAAGAGAGGGGGGGGGGAGAAGGAAGATCATGGGTGTCATCATGATTATTCTGACTCAAAGATCCATATTGTGGATCGTTGGGTCAGGAAGATTATCCATAGAGCACTTATGCCAGAAATCTGCCAATTCAAATTTTCTCTGATACAAATAATTCCATGAAATGTTGAAAACATCCAAAAGAATGTAATTATTATTCTAAATCACTGAAATAAATACTTTAAACTGTAGCCAGCAGTGAAGCAAGAAACAAGCTCTAACAACTGGCTCGGAGAAAAGAAGTCCCACTTTTTAGGCATTGGAAAGATCGAGATCATGGATTTGATCATCATGGATTTGAGAAGAACATTTATACCTGCCGTTCTCTCATTGTAAAAAAAAAAACATTTTAAAATGTCTTCTGATGTGCAAAGCAGATCTCAAGAAAGGACAGTTATTCCTGGGCTCATGTTGAATTTGGTGATATTTAGACATTCAAAGGGGCAATATTGTTGCCACGTGCCTCCAAACCTCAGCGTAAGGTAACAGGTGAAACTCATAGGATGAAAACTATTATTGTCCTATCACATTTTGTTGAAGGCAAGCTTGGCTACCTACCAATATATACAGTACCCCTGGAATTGATTCCCATTCTGTAAGGTGTGCTCCCGGCATCTATATGTTAAGCTCTATCTTGGAAAGTCTTGTTAAAAACAGTCATTTCAAATCAAAAAGATGAGACGGTAGGATGAGAAGGCAGTCTTCCTGCCCAATAAAAGTAACATTGCAGCCACACGGAAAATTAGTCTCTTGAGGCTCAGTCCATGAGTAATTTTTCTTTTTCTTCCTGTCCATCATCATGCACAAGCAATATAGCTCTGAACTGAAGAAACCCAATGTGAGTCTGAAGGCCACTGGGGTAAAAATGTCACTTGGAAAGGTCTAAAGATTAATCCAATATATGAACAGGAAAAAAATACTGAAGAATTTCATATCCCAAGATAACAATGGGACGAAAGATGAACACATTTATAAAAATATATATAGATTTAATACTTAACTCTGGCTTAAAAAGATAATTGAAAGAAACCAAGCTGTTGGAGATAATGGTACAAAGCCTATAAAGGGAAGAGCCAGTCCCATATAATTCCTGAATCACAAAATGCAGGGTGGAAACCAACACAGAAAAACCACCTTTTTCATTATGAATCTCTTCACTTGCTGAGGTCCTCCGGCAGGTCCTAAACTTACAATGACTTAAGCAGGTCGTTTTAGTGATTGTACTTAAGCTGCGGCTTTCTTCAAAGGAAGACCCATCTTACTTTCCCTTTAATAATGCTTTAGAAGTTGTCAAAACTTTTCTTTTCAGGTAGGTACCTTAATCCTATCCTCCTGCTTTAATCAGTCCCTTTTTTAAAAATTGATTTTTTTTTGCATTACATTATATTGTCAATAGGATGGATGTTTTCAATTGCTAAATTATTGACTATCTTGCAAGCTGCCTAGAACTCCTTGGAGATAGGGCAGGGTACACATGTTTTTCAAATAAATAAACAAACATGAAATAAAATGGTTGTAACAACTAATCAATAAGCAAAAACCTCAAGAGGACAATAAAACATGGTTAAGTAAAGATCCTCTTGATTAAATTTACCTGTGCCACTCAATCAAAAAGCCCAATGGTGGGGAGAATGATATTGTGATATCAAAAATTGAGGTTGAAAAACTTACGCAAAATCTACAAAGGTGAAAAAACAAATATTCAATAACTGATCGAGACATTATTTTGGCCAAACTGTAAAGCAACCCAAATAAGCCAGTGCTGAACAGCTTTTTTAAAATATCAGTTATTCATCCAACACTTTGCTATCAAGCTACCTAGACCTAGAGACTCACCTACTCTCCCTATCCTGGTTCTGAATCAGCCTGCTTATGGTTTCTGGAATGCACATCCTCACAACTGAACCTCCATCACAGGGCCAGCCTGATGTGAATCTGGCAAGAAACTGGTGTTTTCCACTGGAAAAATGGAAAAGCTCTCCTCTAGGCAAAATTCTAAAGTGAGGGAGAATGACATGCAGGGTTCCAATTGGCCCATTGCCTCCATCTTTCTTTGGCCTCAATGGCTGTTTCTCCTACAACTGCTGAAGAGACCAGAACTTCCTGAGCAACTGTTTTCTTCTCAGATCAGAGGAGTACTGACTTCAGGGAAAACCTTTCTACGAGCTGACTATTTCTAGCAGTATTTCCCCCTGCGCCATCCACCACAGCCTGTTGTAGCAATCTTCCTATTGGTAACTCTTCCCATATGTGCTGGAGAGCACTGCTGATGTTCCAGGAGCGGAGTGACAGACAATAAAGAAGGAAAGGAATTCCTTTCTTCTTCCTTGTTCCCTCAGCAGGAGCCACTGCAAACCATTATTCCTTTGCTGGCCTTGGTTTGGAGGTGTCTTAAGATAAATATCTGGGGGCAATGGTTTCTCTAGTCACATAGTTTTCTCTCATATGAAGCACAAGAGGAAAGCACTTTGCCAGGATGGTGAATAAGAGCCTGAAGTTTCCTCTATTTATGACAGCAACTATGGTGATTTTACAACACTATAAATCACTCTGTGTCTGTGCATCTGTGCATGTCCGTATGCCTGTCTGTGTGTGCAGTATATTGGCTGAAATAAATTTCTGTTGCTCTAACACAAGGCAACAGACAAGGAAAATATAGTCTCAGATTTGTAGGTGATGAATTACAAGGTAAAAGAACCCATCCTTTCACTGAAAGTCCTCTTTGTGTAGTCAACTGAAACAAGCAACAAGTTGTGGAAAAGACATCTACAGCCATTATAAGACAGTGACATACTTCAAGGAGTTATTGAGCACCAGTGACATGGAATGCATTCTGAGAACATCACAATGGATGAGGGCAGCAGATCTGAGGTGTCCTTTTAGGATCCTTCTGCCTGAGACAAATGCATGGCAGAGAGAAAACCCAGAAACACAGATTTTTCCATTACAGCACCTCTGTGGACCGCCTGGCACACTTCCCAGTGATTGAGAATTCCCTCCCCCCCATCTTTTGATGGCTCCATTCCACTGCCTGAGTTTCTATCCTGCAAGGAAAAAATATATAACTCATCAATGCTCAGCCCAAGGTGTCCATTTGCATAGATAATCTGCTAACTCCTAGTAACATGGTTCTACTGATTGACATTACAAGGCATGAGGAGAGTTTACCGAGACTTGAGGCACTGTGGTTAATAGGGAACACTCTATCTGCACAATTGCAGCCTTTTAAGTGAGCAGGGGTTCAGTAAGCGTTACATAGTGCGTGGGCAAAGGAGTTATACTAATCAGGTATTTTATGAGTGTTCTGCATATCCACTGATTTTCTTGTAGAGCAGGCTGAGAAGATGAGTAGAGGAAGTTCAAAAGCCTCCTGTGCTTTGTTCAGCTGTGTGGTGTGTGCCATATTCAGACTGAAAAATACCAAGATTGACAGTTGCTTGTATATTGAGGCTTTGTTGCCGTAGATCTGTACTGTACCAGCTCTGTACAGAGTAGATCTGTACTGTACAGTATTACTTTTTATTATTTGTCCTTTCTGTCCTCATGTCCCAAGTCCCAGCTATATGAATAAAGTGGTCTATTTATGGAAAACTCCCCCAAGTAAGGCCCCTGTTTTTGTGGAGGGATGCAACTCAGTCATTGATAAACACTCAGAGAGGTATAAGACAACTCACAAAATATCTGGCCTCCCTTCTCTTCACCTCGCTTGTACATACTTAGAACTGTGTTTAATAACTTTAGTTATTTACCAAATAATTCCTTACCCCTTCCACCTCTATGTCCTTATGCAATATTTTAAAAAGGAGAAAAATATACTACTACTTCATATGTTTTGGCTGTGTTAACCAAAGGATAACAAAAATTTACCTAGAATAAACCCAAAATGTGAATTTTTATGTACAACAAAAAATAATGAATTTTGACTTGGAGACATTCTTCCTAAGGTATTCTACTGTGATTTTTCCACTCCACTGTACTAATATCAAGGAGACTAAACAGAGAGCATATTTGATAATGTGTAATGCATAACATGCTATTAGACTGAATAGAACTGAGTCTAAATATTAAACACAGCTTCATTTTTTAAAACCTTAAAGAGCTGCTATAATGCATTTGTGTTATATGTAGATCCGTCCTATCCTGTTTAAAAAGATAGCATCTTCCTTCTTGGCCAAAGCTGAGATTCCATTTTTGTCAGAAGCTGATGCAGTGCAAATATGTTTGACTTGATAGCGGTATTTGCCTAAAATGCTTTCACAGGATGATGTAGAGCAGTGCCGGCCAAATTCTCAATGAGAGTAGCAAGAAGCAACACCTAGTAAGAAACACACCATCAGTTTTAAAAGCATTGGCTGCCAAGTCAGTTTGGTGTAATGATTAAGGTATTAGGTTAGAAACTGGGAGATTCTGATTCTTAATCTTGCCTTAGGCTGGTTGACTTTGGGCTACTTAACTCACTGTCAGCCCTAGAAAGGAAGCAATGGCAAACCACTTCTGGGGGGGGGGGAAACCTTGCCAAGTAAACTGAATTCATCCACATAATCACCAGGAGTCAAAAACTGATTCAAATGCACACATGTGTGCAGGCACACAGTCTGAAAAGAAAGGCAGTACTTTATATCTCACCACACTAGGGAAGTGAGGGCTAAATAGGACTAAAATGCAGGCTGTCAGTATGGAACTCTTCATGGACACCTTCTTTATTTTAAAAATTTAACATGGGCCAGAAACAAGCTGAGAGCCCTTCAAACAGAACCATCCACTGGAAAACATGAACATTGTCATGTAGAGGAGAAAAAGCTTTAGAACTATGATGAAGTTCTGATTCATCTACCATTCACACATCTCCTTCCCTCACCTTCTCAAACACAGTGGAAGTTCTTCATACTAAAGATGCCACTTTTGTGTGAAGTTGCACATGCATTCATCCTTGTCAAGCATTATGAAAAGCTATTTGGGAAGCCGTGTTTCTCTCTTAAAATCTTTCTCTACTAGGATCTGAAATGACACAGCTCAGATTTTCCCCAAACAAACTGGCATGCGAAGTCTTCACTTCATTTCTGTTTAAAAGAGAGAGAAGGGGGGGGAGGGAGGGAGGGAGGATAAGAAAGGAAGAAATGAAAAGCCCTGGACAATTAGGTTATGCATGGATGTTCCAGTGGGGGGAATGTGTAGGTGTCCATTTTAATCATTAAGAAAAACTGCGAAGTTTTTTGTTGTTGTTCCAGTGTGGTTGAAGGGGGAAAATGAGACGAAGGCAAAGCCCTTAGAAATTACTACTTCAAAGTGCTGTCAGTGTTCAGAAGCAGTGACTCTTTGTTAGATGATGGAAGAGACGAAGTGTGAGTTATGGCGCACAGCCTTGTAGGAGGCTCTGGGAGACAGATAAAAAAGCCTGATGAAACTGGCTTGGCCAGGATCAAGGGGTTCTGTATCCCTGCTCTCCCTTATATTGTAAATTTCTCATGTCATTAGATTTTGGAACACCGCAAGCTTTTATGCTCTCCACTGTATCAAACTCATTGGAAGTACAATTTGCATTTCCACAACTTAGAGTGAATTAACCATTGACTTGTATGTGTAGATCTCTGATTTCATGATAGCGATCGCTGAGAAATAGTGCTATTTACCATCATAGCAGTCACTGTAGCCATACACTATTCAGATGAAACAACAGTTCAATCAAACAGCATCATTTGTGCTTAGCTAAGAAGGGGACCCGGTGGCTCAGCAGCTAAGACGCTGAGGTTGTCGATCGAAAGATTGGCAGTTCAGTGGTTCAAATCCCTAGTGCTGCGTAACGGGGTGAACTCCCATTACTTGTCCCAGCCTCTGCCAATCTAGCAGTTTGAAAGCATGTAAAAATGCAAGTAGAAAAATAGGACTACCTTTGGTAGAAAGGTAACAGTGTTCCGTGCGCTTAGTCATGCCAGCCAGCTGACCATGGAGACGTCTTTGGACAGCGCTGGCTCTTTGGCTTTGAAACTGAGATGAGCACCACCCCTAGAGTTGGGAACGACTAGCACATAAGTGTGAGGGGAACCTTTACTTTTACTTAAGAAGACAGCCAAGTGGGCAGCCTTATCATCTTTAAACAAGATCCCATGTGATCAATTGTGTGTTGTGCTTAGATTCAAGATAGAACATCTGTGGTCAAATGTTTCTAGTTACTTCTCGCCTGCAAGGGTTTTTTATGTAAAGTTCTTGTAAAAGAAATAGATTCATATAGGATTTATTTTCAGCTGCTATGTATTTTAATTTTTGTATTACTGTAAATGTTTAAATTTTCTTTCAAATTTCATTCACTGTCCAGAGTCATTTTTTGAAATGGGGACCCATTCAAATTGAATTAATAATATTAAGGGAATGGTTTGGATTTACATTTCTTATACTTATATCATCAATCACTTTCTTTTTTGGTGTTCATTACTTGGAAAAAAACCTACAAGCTGGGGTTTCTGAGTTTTGAGTTACCCTTCATTTACAATTGTTCATGGATGCCACTCTTAACAATTAGATTTTGACAGGGTGCTTTGTATGATATGCTTGTTATGGACAGGCACTGCTTATAGAACCAAAATTACTTAAGTTGCAACAGGACAGCAAAATCCACCCTCTATGGCTGTCCCCCTTCTCCTTTTGCAGTGACCTTCTTAGCATGGCCAACTTCCTGCAAAACATAGTCACCAAACCAGTAGTAACACCGGTTGAATCCCACCCCTGATACAAAGGTACCACAGTACTGTACTAAGAACTCAACTATATTCTTACTTATTATTTCTGCATGTTAAACAAAAGAAAAATAGACAAAACTAAATAAACAAAAAGTTTTTTAAAATACTATTTGGTTTCTAATTTCTTTTTTGTGCCTCTACTAATTTGTGATGTTTATAAATATTGAGTCCCTCTTAAATGCCCAACTGTCTTTATATTTGCTATCCAGCATAACATATTGTATGTATGGCAACCATTCTGGTTTAAATTTGGTTAAACTTCTATTGTGAATATATATTGTTAATTTTGCTATAGCCTCCAAGTTCTCAATGAGAAGTCAGAATTCTATTCTTCTTCCAGCGTTTAGGAAAAATTTATTCCCACTGCTGTAAATATGTATCTTAGTAAATTATGACAGCTTGTTGGTATTTTCTGGGATTGTACCTAGTAAGAAAAATTGTGATTTAATTTCAAATTTAATTTTGAAAAATTCTGCATTGTATTATATAAATCTTTCCAGTACTTTTGAGGGTTTTTACAAGTTTACCACATGTGGTAAAATACATTGTCTGTTTCATGACATTTCCAACATTTATTACTCTATTATTTATCTATCCTGAAGAATATTAATGGAATTGTGGTCTCTTTTACAAAAATGTTCACACAATTATATATATTTGAACCTTTGGTTCCATAGCAACTAATTATATTCTAGACATGTTCTTCAGAGGAACAGTCTTCAAAAGACGAAACTATTCTTTCTTGATTATTTTTAAATGGTGTTATCAAAATGCAGCTTAAAGTATCTCAACCAAGGCAGAACTTTGATAAAATTTAGTGATGATCACAGTCTAGATATCAGGAAGCAGTCATACATCTTTATAATATTCTCCTATGGATTATTAGGAACACCTAATGTAGTGGAACACAGTGCAATACTGTAGCTATTTTGGAAAAAAGAAGAAGCTTGCACATACAGTTCTTTGAACATTCCCATCAAATCTAACAGGACACAATTTGAACTGGACCACTTACCACAATGGTACTATATCTTCACCACCCACCCCCATTAAAAAGGCTAATTAAAGAGGCTAAAAAGGGTTACAAGCATCACAGGTTTGCAAGACAGCAGCCCACTAATGGAAAAGGAGCATCTCCCCTAGGCATTACCAGAAAGAAATGTAGAAAATGAGAAGATGTTTTGAAAATAGAGTGAGAAAAATGTAGATTGCACTAAAAGGAAGAATCTTGAAAGATACGAGGTTTTCAACTTTATTAATTTTTTAATGGTGATGGAGGAACAAATACAGTGCCACGTAAGGGAATCAACGGTGAACTAAGCAAATTAAAAACGGTGAAGGACAAATCAGTTGTATATGAAAAGTGATGTCTTTTTGGACAAAGACAAGTTTAAAAATGGAAGTAGAGCTACTCTTTGTTTGTTAATTAGGGTTACAATATGAACAGTGTTTTACAAAGCTTTGGTGGTTTGGCTGGATTCTGGGAAGCTAATGACCTCTTCTCTTCACTTAATAAAAATGTGCATCGAGCTTTGATTCAGAATGCAGGTAGTAAGACATTTGTTCAGTGAGTTTTGCCCCATTTTATGACCTTTCTTCCCACAGTTGTTAAGTGAAACATTGCAGTTGATAAATTAGTCACAGGGTTGTTAAGAAGATCGCAAAAAAGGTCCCATGACCCTAAGACACAGCACAACTGTCATAAATATGAATCAGTTGCCAAGCTTCTGAATTTTGAACACATGTTTATGGGGATGCTGCTAAAGTCATAACTGTGAAAAACGATCATAAGCCACATTTTTCAGGGCTGCTGTATTTTTGAACGGTTACTAAACAAACTGTTTTAAGCTGAGGACTATCTATAAACATTGCTGTAGCTGTTACAAAATTGGGAAATCCTATAGGAGCCGTGGTTAGAATGCAGTACTGCAAGCTACTTCTGCTGACTGCCAGATGCCAGCAGTTCAGCAGTTCGATTCTCACTGGCTCAAGGTTGACTCAGCCTTCCATCTTCCGAGGTCGGTAAAATGAGGACCCAGCTTAGAGAGGGCTGTAAAGCTGTATATAAGTCTATTCTATTGCTATTGCTATCTTCAAACTAAAACATGACTGATCCTGATCCACAGTGAATCTGTGGACAGAAGATATAAGTTGCTTTGGTGAGGTAGCTGGCCATAGAGGCAGGTTACCCTTCCTCGACACAGCAAAGCACTTGATGGGGTGACTCACTTGCCCCCCCCCGGTAACTCTGGAGCCCCACTATGAAGGGGAACTTTTCAGGTCTCTGATGTAATAAATGTTCTCTCTTACACACACATTACTATTCCCACACACATCCACACACTTTTAGTTGCTGCAATATTACGAGGGAAGGGAACCAATTTGGTCAATATTAATTTACCTTAGAAGTTATATCATTTTCTGATCTGGGGGAAAATGTTCTGTTACACCACTCCCCCCTCAAAATACAACTTCTTCACTTTGAAGTGATGGAAACTCAATTTGCATCATAATTACAACCAAGACTGCATAGTGTTACATTTAGTTAAAGCAGTAAACTACTATAATAAAAATGCACCTGGGGAATATTTAGAGAAAGCACTAATGATTTCTTCCCTTGTGGTTAATAAATTCACTTCCAGATCAATTTGTTCATGATAGAAACTTGAGAACATAAACAGTTACACAGACACATTAGAGTGTGTCTTTTTCAGTATAAATGATTTATTACAATGATTAGCAGCACATAAACAATTTTAAAAAACAACTCTAATTAATTTTTTGGAAGAAAAGGAGAGGAATAAAAACCTTCCTAACTCTCTCTTTGCATTATGTTTTACTTTTCTAAGTGTGTACTTTTTAATTAAATCCAAATGTCACAATAAATTTAAAGTGTTTTATTACCACTCTGCCTAACTAAGCTATCCATGCAAAAACCTTTTCTATTAAGCCAGATGTAGGGCTGAAAGTGGCTGGGGAGGAAAAAGGGGGAAAGGAAAAGAAATGATCCATTTCAGCATTTGACAAGAGACTTGAAACAGGGCTTAAATACCACAAGATTTTTGGCAAGCATTTTCAGTTTTACCAGGGAAGCTGGTCAGCTAATTGATGCTTAATATCACTTCCAAGTTTGAAAGCATCAGACTCCATTAAATTGTCCCTTTTGGGGTTGAAGATGTCAAATAAAAAAAAGGAAAGACTCTGGAAGAATTACATTTTTTTCTCTTGCCTGGAGTTTTATCTTAAATATTTTTAGAATTCTTGATTTCAAAAGGCTAGTTTATAGCACATATTAAATTTGATGTTGTGGATAAAAGGTCTCATGTTTCAGTAGTGGTTGTTTGTTGATGTTTATAGAAGCATCAAAAAGATTAACTTACATACTTTCTTTCACAGGTCCACTATTACATTCAAATAAACAATTCATACATTTCACTTAGTCAGAGAACTGAAGATTCTGGGATCTCTGAAGGCCCCATCACTACAGAAACATCAGGTCATTGTTTCAGATACAACCATGAATATGTAAGGAATATTTCCTAATGATTAAGTGAAAGCAGAAAGTTCTAGGGCTGATGGAGAAGTTTGCCCTAAACAAGAAAGTCAACTTTTTATAGATGACATCTTCCATTAAAACCTTAATTTCCTATTTGTATGAAGACAAAAAAAATGGTTGGGAAGTTTTAGTAACTGTTTTTCATGTACCTTCAGGACAATGTAAGAGGTCTTCTCCATGACTTTCTAACATGGTTCATCTATGTTAGGAACCATCTTAAGAACTGTCCACCAAAGTAAGACAATTGGTTCCTCACAACTTTAGTCCTTCCTCTACTTCACCTTAATTCTAGGTCCCTTAAAATAATTTTTCATGATGTTAAGAATGGGATATATGATTTTCAAGCAATGCTTATAAGGCATAACATTATCAAACATTTTGAGTTCAGGATCCAAGCTTCAGATAATCACAAGGAATTGTAATTAAATAAACCAGAGAGTCTTCCATTAAGGTGCATTTGAGACAAGGAGAGGAGCAGTAGGATTTTGATTAGTACACTATCCAATTATGCTAAAGAAATTATTTTTTTTGTAAAAGAAAAAGATGTTGACACCCATATGCAAGGTGCTTGGCTTTTGAAATTACATATTTTTTTTTATGACACAATCATCTTTTCAGCAGTTTTAGGTTCCTGGGTTTGTCATACTTCATTTAATTTCAAGGGTAAGATATTTATTATGAAATCCTTTCCTCTGGTAGGGTGGAGGGAGGCTATTGTTCCAGGTGCTTACTCTGCGTGCTCAGGGGTTAATGCAGCATTTTAAAATGAGCTGTTTGCTATATGATTAATATGTTTTCCCCTTTATTATTTATTGCATTAGTATATAAAATAAAGGAGAGAGAATATTATACTGTCTATACAATATATAGCCAACGTTAATAGTCTAACTTTAAAAGAAAAAAAACATGTATTTCTAAATTAATTTTTTTAATTTGATAATTGAAACTTAATGGAGGAAACTCTCATACTGGCCCATAATTACCTCCACATATTAATATAACTGAAATCAAAAATCAGAAAGTGGAGGAAAATCAAATGATAATTCAAGCTAGAATTAAATTTCAGATAGAATGGTATGAAGTGGGAGTTTTGCTCTTCTATGTCTGTTTGTTTCACATATATGTACAAAATTGGTTTGATTATTGGTAATACTGTCTTTTTTTTCTAAAAGCGTATTTTTAGACCAAAAACGCCTTGAGTTGCTTTGGATTCTTGGTCTTTTGGCTCTGCCAGGACAGACAGCTATGGAGTATGAGTATATAAACCACAACTGGACTCCTGATGTGGAAAAGAGGAGCCGATTCATTAAATTTCTAGTCACTCTACTTCTTCTTTTCTCCTTAAGCAAATCTTTTCTGCCTTCCTTTTCTGAAGGCAAGAGAGTTTCCCCAGTGCACAACATTAAAATAAAAGAGGGAAAAGGCCAACTTCGGAACATATATGTGCCGAGCAGAGGTCATTTGCCAAAAATACCACCTGCTAGCATCTATACTGCTTGACTAAAAAAGCCTATTGAAAATTGCAAAGGACATACTCTAAAGCGTTTCTAACAGAGATTATTTAATGATGGAGGGAGGCAGAAATGCTCTGTATGCAAGCGACTTCTTTCAGATGGAATTCTCTTCTGTAGGATTTTGAGGGGGGGGGCAGGGGTTTCCTTCCTCCATCTTCCAAAAGTCAACCAATTAAAACTTTATTCCTTCTTTGTTTTTGTTTTTTTAACTACTTTTATGAATTTTCATAGAATACCTCTGATAAAGTACAGTGGGCAGAACTAGCTTTTCTTCTGAAAGATGAGTAAAAGATGGATGGCTCCTCTGTTTGCCATGTGGAAATATCCGCTCTTCCACTTACTGATAGAAATTCAATGTTGAATTTCAATGAAATTTCAATGAACTCCGAACTAGGTCAGAATCTACTTTGGAGCTCTTTAATTTCCAAAACATTACTTGAATGGCATTTTCTGGTCTACACTCACATGTAGACTATTCCCCTCCAGTCCTTTGTTGATGGACCTGAGACGGGGAATGGATACATTCCCTCCTTGGAATCATAAAGAAGAGAATATGAAAGCAGGGCTGCTAATATAATAATGCCTTGATTAAAGTTATGGTAAAACTTCATCCTTATCAACATACCTTTGAAAAGATATTCTAATTCTAGAAGAGGGGCAAAAAAGCTCAACCCAAACAGGTATAAAAAGGTGCATAAAATCACACATGGCATAGATGATATGGACAGAAAACTACATGTAGATTGGAACTAAAAACAGGGAAACTGGAGCCTACCAGAGAAATATTTTCTCACACCGAGGATAATTATGCTGGAAATTTGTTGCTAGCAATCATGATAACGGCAGCCATTTTGAATAATTTTAAGAGAGTTGGATGGGTTTAACACATTCAATTGTCCCTTTGTGACTAGAATCTTGAATTCAGATGGACTACGGTTAAGTGCAGCAGGAATATTCTGCTCTGGTGGCCATTTTTGATGCCTCTTTCCTCTCACTTCGGTTCTGCTCTTCATCCATGCAGATGACCCATAGAGCCCATGCATCTTCCCAGGAATTTTGCTGTCTTGTGGCATGGTTGGGAGCAGCAATTCTTATACTTTTATTATACTTTTGAGCCTAGGAATTGTACAGGAAAGGGGAGGAGATATTTTTGTCCTTTCTTTTTCTAGGATGTCCATCATACATGCCTTTCTTCAAAAAGTATTCTATACTTATCCAGCACTACACAATGACCAATCATCCAATCTGAACTTTTCACCATTTCCATCTTTCATAGCCACTTTTCTCATAGCATCACTGCTGACAAAGGGACTCACCTCTAAACACACACACACACACACACACACACAATGAATATGAGACTGTGTCGTCAACCTCCCTATATATTTGTTTTTGGTCATTGAAGAAAATTGTTATATACATTTACTCAAATGTGTTGGTGTGAGGGTGTCAGGAAAACTCTTCTTTCCCACTTACAGAATTTACAAAGTGGGGGGGGGGGAGACAAGAAATTGCTTGTGCTGGAAGTCGGTCACCAATCATATATTGTGAGCTACCTATCCATGTTGAAATACTTAGGGCAAGAATGTTGATGCAATACTGGAAAGAGATATATAAGAGAAACATGGAAAATGATGGAATGTATCATAGAATCTATCATTCTATGAAGAACTTTGGTTTTCATAGAGAGATTAACTTTGTATAAATGGAAACTTACCTTCTTCATGACTAAGGAAATAATTAGATATGTCTTTATATTCTATAAATGAAAATAAATAATATATGATCAATATGGGCTAAATGTCATGATAGATTAAAGGATTTAATTAATCTTATATTGATATGAATTTTATACTTAATGGATCACAATTTTTATTAATAGATTTTATATTAGGTTATTTTAATCAGTGTATATTGCTTTTCTTACATTGTACAAATACTAGAGAATTTAATAAACATTAAACAGGGGAAAAATAAACAGTTCAGCTGTATGAACAACTGAAAAACATTTCTAAAATAAGTATGCATAATTTGCAATAACATCGAAGTAGATATATTAACAAATTAATGGCTAGTATTTTAAAAATGTCAAACAACCTTAAAATGAGATTCATTCATCAAAAATATTTTTCACCTTTACTGGACCTTGAATGTTCAGAAAAGATGGGTGTTCAATTATTTTGTTGGATATATAATAAATTTAAAACAATGTTAACACCTATAATTTGGATGTTTTCTTTACTCGTGCCTTGGATTTTTTTTCTCTTCTTCTTATTTTTTGTTTTGGGGGGGTCACATTGGATATGATTGCTTCTCTTGCAATCACATTTGTGGCAAGTCTGTACATATGTAAGTGTAAAAGAAAAATGTTAATGGTGTGAAATGTTTAGTTGTGCCATCGATTATGAAGGTCATGCAAGTATAGCAAGGCATATTTTGTTTCCACAGCATGAAGAGGAATTGCATCAATGGTCCTCCCATGAATATCTATAAGAAAACAATTGGCACCATGCTTGAAAGCAATAAGAATACAAAAAAAAGGTATTTTTCATCCTAATCTCAATACCAAATCAATAGCACTTGGGCAGTCTATGCCAAGAGCAGATAACAGTTCAATTCTATTACAAGTCAGAAAAATAAAATTTTAAGAACACTAGTGAAGAAGAAGGAATCACAAGTTTTCCATGCAACAACATCAGTGAAGAAAAGATGCTGAAAAACCAGGCAGGAGGGAAAGAAACACAAGAAGGGGAAAACTAAAAACAAATAAACAAAGAAGAAATGGTATGAAACATATGTCAGAAGGAAGGTTAGAAAGGCACATGTCAAAGAAGAAGCCAGATATAGCAGTAGTTGTGTTCTCATATCACTTATTAACCATTCACATTGTTGAACTAAAAGAAAGGCCAATGGGTATCACACTGCCCGAGGGAAAAGTGTGTGTAAGAAGAACAAAGAACATTATCTTAATCAAGTCTAACTTAGTACATAGACTTTTGCCCGTCTACTACCCTTCCAAACCCAACTGGGAGCTCATAGTCCTCACAGAAGATCTGCATACTACTACTTATAATTCTTATTGAGTTCTGGAGAGTTACTACATGTCCTGTCTCCAAATTGTTCTCTTATGAAAGTTAAGATGTACTGGTACTTCTTAGCTCAAACTATCCAACAGATGTGTCTTTTAATCATAATTGAATGAACTGTCATAGACAAATTGAAGAGATACTCTAAAATGGAGTGTGAAAAATTCAGCAAAAGAACTGACCAAGCAGCATTATTTTATAGAATGTCACACTTCAGAAAAAATGTTCTTCCAAACAAGAACTGTGAGAAATTACACTGCAAACTTTCCCCTAATCTTGCTGTATCTTGATTCAACTAAAATTGTAACCGATACGAACATCTTTAAATCTTAATTTATTATCTCTGAGTAATTTTTAATCAAATAATAAATATAAATGATTTTAGACAAACGAAAAAGCTCATCCTCCTCAATTTAAACATTTTCATGAAACAATCCTAAATAGAATAGGCAAAGAAAGTGAAATGGAAAATTCTTGGTGCTTACAAATCATAGTGTCAGCTGAGATATATGTATTTTTTTTCTTTAATTACCTTCCCATTCCTATTGTAAAAGCAGCTACTCCAATTTCTGTCATTGCAGACAAGTGATGCCATCTGCCTAATTCTAACTCCTTCATAGAGATCATCTAAAAAGTTCAAGAATATAAAATAACATATTATTATTATTGGTTGCACAGTCAGCCACATATTTATATTGGATTTGGCATTTTTATCCACATACCAAGTCCTTCCCATGGGCTTGAGATAGATGTTTATAGGATAGCACTATGTTTTTAATCTGTTGTAAACTACCTAGAGCAGGTGTGTCAAATTCGCATCATCATGGCGGCATCATGTGATGTATCAGGACTTTTTTCCCCTTTGCTAAACTGGGTGGGGGTGGGGCCAGTACATGACGCATCTGGCCCACAGGCTTAAAGTTTGACACCCCTGACCAAGAGCTTTGGTCATGCTGTAAAAATGAAATTTCTTAATATTAACAAATATACAGGGAGTAAATGAAACATCTGTCTATGATGGTGAAGTATAATATTTGAGGTGGTCAAAAATACTATTTTTAACTTTGATAGATTCAGCACTGTAAACATTAAGCAATAAACATGAATAAATTGATTTACATTTAATCAACCAGGTTGCCACAAAGTTATTTCCCCAAATTTGTTTCACACTGTTTGATTTAAGACAGATAATATTTTTAACCTAGTTTAACCTAGAGGAGATGAAGGTAGTCGGTATACTTAATACATGGAAGAATGCATTCAAATATCATAATAGAACATAGATGTTGTAGAACCATATAATGCTGCTACCATGTCAATTAACAACGTGTGATTCAAATTGTAATTCCAATTGATGGTGATTTGGCAAACCTTTTTTTAGTTCCATTCTTTAAACTGTAATACAGATTATGAGACTCTGTCCTATTTTCATTATTCCAAGAATTATTCCCTTTTACTCAACACTTTTAAGAAAAATACCCAAACTTTAGAAATACCCAAACTTTTCAAATGAGAATGATTCAAATATGTAGTTACTGTAACCTGTTGCAACAATTAAAAAACGAGTGACGGAATGATCCTTGTCTTAAACTCGGGGAATATTGTATGTTATATAATATAATATATATTAGATTTTCCAATCATATCACTTTAGAAAGTTGGTAATTAAGAGCAAACAAATTCTCTTTTTGGGCTAGATTAAGCTTTTAGTAGTTCAGAATGCTGTCTCAATTTATGCCTCCCCTTCTGTTCCAGTACTTCACAGCAGCTGTGATAGAAGATCATTAGCCCATTGGTCAAATGCATATGTTTTGAATGTAGTTGAGGTTGGTCCAATTCTTATCCAACCTGGATGTAATAAACTGACTTGATTTAGAGAAACTGATGTTTCGTTTCTCACCCTACTCTTTTTATTGGCAGGGGAAAGTGCCCCCAAATCAAACAGTTTCCATATAACTCCATGATTTAAGAAGTTTTCTATGTTTTTATATGCAATGTTTGAATAATTGTTGATAGATTTATTCCCCATGGAACTTAGGACTCTGAACATTATTAAAACATTTATTTAAAAAATTATGAAAATACATGTTAAATATTACTACATAGAGCATTGATTCTTAACAGTTTAAAAACCCCTGATCAATTTCTAAAATGTTGCAAGGGTTTATTAACTCTAAAACACCCTCAACTTAACTTCCCCAACTCCATTCTGAAAACTTTATGGTGTACTCTACAAAGTACTCTGGAAGAAAAAAAAACACTGAGGGAATTTATAAAGTTCAGCATGTTGCAAATAGTCATGGTCCATCAATTAGTGGAGACAGCATGCTAAATTAGTTAAATCATGTGACTGTTTCATTTAGTTTAAACCTCAATGCTCATTATGTCGTGGCATAGTCACTAGAATAGCTGGTATTAAATATAGATTATTGTCAACACTGTTGACTTCAATCTGGATGTTCGGCTTCTTATCGGAAGGGGGAGTACCCCCAAACCAAATAGTTTCCATATAACTTCATTCCAAATCCGAATAAGTATAATCAAGACTCTGAACAAGATGTACTTGTCCTTTTCAGAAGTCAATTGGTTAAGTACTGATTCCATAATTTAAGACAACAGCATAAGTACTGTGGTACTTCAACTAGCTACCAAGAGTCAAAAGGGCCATATTAAGCTTGAAAGCAGAACATCAGTAGCTACACTTCAACAATCAATGACTCTCTAAACAAGAGCTAGGGAAGCTTTATAATTTCTCATCATTATCTATATCGGTTAATCTGCTTGAAGTTATGCTTTTATAATAGTTAGATGGTTACACTTTTAACTGATGTCATCTTCGTAATGGTCAGTTTGAGATAGAGACCTTAGGTTGACTTGCTATGAATGACATGAAAAACAGCAGTCCAGCAATATTGTGTATGAGGATCATTCATGAGAACCATTCATAGATAGATAGAATTTCTTTCTGCCTTAATAATTTGAGGCACTGTTCTAGATTCTGTTTGCCAGCCATGCAACTTGCATTATTTGCTGTGAAAGGTGACACAGCCCAAGCTACCAGAACTCTACATTTCATTAGGTTCCAAAATAATATTTGTTTGAGCATTCAAGATCTGCTGTTTCTTCGGTTTTTATAAATTATGTTTTCAGAAATCAAACAAAGCAAGAAATATAGAGAAATGATTTCACGATTAAAATATCTTCAGGCTATAATAAGGCAATATATTGGGTTTTTCACACTAAGTGGATTTTTTTAGTTTTAAAATAGGAGGGGACTAAATAATATAACTAGAATAATAGCTTTCAGATTGAAGCTTAGGGCTATGAGACTTCTTAACCACATACACATTGGCGTGTAAACTGTGACCATCTGACATCAAATAGAGGATCCTCAGCTTAAATGATCTATAAAATATGTTTAATGTTTGTTATTCTTGGATTTTCACATTAAACATCTGGACAGTAGCTGCATTTAAAAAAAATACAAAGCAAAAACTATGTGGCCTTCCTACTGAAGTCATGTATCAAATGAAAAACTAAACTTCTCAGATTCTGGCAGAGCAATCCTACATATAACCACATTGAATATAAGTGTTATTTTCTTTCCAAAATAATTTTTGGGCTGTTCTCTCTGTAAAGATGCAAAAGAATTAACACTATGATATACATTCGTATAATAAATATATATAAATGAAGATATTTCTTGCCAATATTCTCATGTTCAACTAGTGCTTTTTAAAAAAAACTCAGAACTTCAGATGAAATTAAATGTAATTAAATGTAATGTATTACGCAACACATAATTTTATATCTTAATTATTAAAATTTGTCCTTGTACACCAGGTTTTTTAAAGCAACTCTTAACAAGGCTTAGTCAGTATTAAAATGTTAGAGGTCTATGTTCTCTGTTAATTTAATCATATGTTACTCAACAACCACTCAACAACCATTGACGGCAGCCATAAAGCTCCCCTTAAATTATTAAGCATAAAACACTAGATTGTAATATTTTGCTAAACCAAAGTACAGACACAGACAAAGATGTCATTTCAATATTTGAAACCAGCAAGTTTAATTTTAAAAAAGAGCAAACCAATAAGCTCAGAAAATAGCACTCTGTGAGAGGAAAATTACACTGCTAGAGAAAAAAAAAGCAGAAGGACTTAAGAAATTTATAAAAGTAATCTCCAAGTGGAAATTAGAAATCAACCCCTAGAAACAGAGTAACACAAAAGAAATATTACTGTCCACTTTCTAAATCAATATAACACTGCTACACGACAGAATTACCATGGTAACTCAAGTAAAAAAGAATAAAGCAATTCTTATTATTTCAAAATAAAATCACAGCCTGGAGCCCAGCTTTTATTATAGCTGCTGATAGATCGCTGGCTTGTATTTATCTGAAATATTGCTTTTCAATCAGCTATTTTATGAATGTACATATTTCGCTGAGCAGCCCACTTAAAGAGTGCACTTTGAAAAAATGTCTCCAGAAGGCTAAGCAAAGACTCACGTGTGTACCCGCATCTATCTTTGAATCTCATATAGATATTTTAATAAGAATGTGAAGAGGGGGGAAAAATATGTGAAGTTTAGAAATTTACTTTAAAAAGGAGCAAGCCAGGCCCATCTTTCTTATAAAGAAAGCAGTGATGGGACTCAAATTTTTTTACTACCGGTTCTGTGGGCGTGGCTTGGTGGGCGTGTCAGGGAAAAGATACTGTAAAATCTCATTCCCTCCCCACTCCTGGGGGAAGGTTACTGCAAAATCCCATTCTCTCCCCATCCCACTAACCTGCTTTCCAGTTCTGTTCTCCTATTCAGGGCAACAAAGGAAGACCCAGCCGATCAGTTGGGACTCGGGAGGTAGAGAATAGATGGGGATGGGTGGTATTTTCCGGTTCTCCAAACTACTCAAAATTTCCACTACAAGCTCTCCAGAAGTGGTCAGAACCTGCTGAACACCAACTCTGTTAGAAAGTCACATAGCTGCACTCTTAGACCAGGATGACAATCAGTTGTACTTGGAGTCATTTGCATCTTGTCTCAAATCCCTCCCAAAATTATGTTCAACTGAATGTTTAATATCACACACACACACACACACACACACACACACACACAGAGCACAGGAATTAAAACTGTAGCCTCCATATTTTTATTTCTCTGTAAAATTTGTCTATTTTGCATTATTTACCACTATGAAGAAATTTAACACATTTAAATGAGATCAAATTTAACTTATATCTAATTATTTGTTTGGAGCAATGTCCTTCAGCATGCCTCACAAAAGCTAACTACAGTATTTAGCCTGAAAAAGGAAGCAATCCTGTTATAAACCATACTGATTAAAGTTTAATCTTGAGATTCAAGTTTTTCTACTAAAAGTTTTTATTTGTTGTAGCAACTAAGCATGTGCTGGAAGTTTTTAAATATATAATTGGTGAGAGCTCTCCCAGGAGTTTCAAAAGCCACCAAATGATTACCGTATGTCCTTACTCTTCTACTACATGCCTTCTGAACATTTGTGCACTAACTCTGTGCATAAAAGATGGCAGAATAGCAAAGAACTTCCTTCATACAGGTTCATAATATTCCAGCTTTGTTCTCAAAATTTAACAGTTCGAGGACAGTGAAATATCTCATGATATGGCTGCTTTGTGACAATCATTTGGCCTTGGAGGCATGATCACATAAAGTGATTTGTCTTATCACAATGGAAAACGTAAAAGATCCGTTCAGTACCTTTCATGTTTTGGTCATGATGGATCAGCCACCAGTTTTAGCATTTCTCATTCTCATCATATGTGGAAAAGAAACAATTTCCTCAATCTTTAGAGCCAAGGCACTTTATGGTATAAAAGATTTGTTCTGCAGTGTGGATTCAACTCGAGCCTCAACAATAGAACATGTTTTTCTATCATTCTTAAGTTATATTATGCTTAATACTGCAAATTGGCTATTACAAGATTATTCAAATCTGTCCTACTTTTGGGATGAACCATGATATAGGAAAGGTATAGTTAAAATACATTGCTCTTATTTAGTGGTTGACTTATATTTTATTTATTTATTTGTATCCTGACTTTATTATTTTTATAAATAACTCAAGGTGGCGAACATATCCAACTCACCTTCCACCTCCTATTTTCCACAGAACACAACTCTATGAGGTGTGTTGGGCTGAGAGAGCATGACTGGCCCCAAATCCCCCAGATGGAATTTTCGGTCTCCTGATTTCTAGCCTGTTGCCTATACCAAATCAGCTCTTATACCGTATCAATGTCCACATATATCAGGAGGTGGTATTGAAATTTTCCTAACAAGAGGTTAGAATAAGAATTCAACTAAATATAGATAGACAAATATTAGTCAGAGTAGTATTAAATTGTATTTTTTCAAGGATGATTTTAAGAGTTCAGATTACTTCTAGATTAACATAGACTACTAAAGAACCACCAATATTATATTGACCTCCAAATTAATGGAGTTGAATCACATTTTTTAAGTTTGGTTGCTTCTTTGAACCAAGAATTTATACCTTATTTCTGCTGTTCACAACATTACCAAAAGCAAAATGCTAACAAATGAGACCCCAAAATGCTTTATCCATGCTTTTCTTTTATATACCCTAGAGTATGTCATATTAAAAACAAAATCTATCTTGAGGCACCTTAATAGTTGGTTTGGTAGGTTAAATGAGTATTTCACAGAACAAATCTGACATTTTGGGAATATACTGTTATGTTGTGTGGAGCTTAGTTCAAATAAAACGCATGCTATGTACAAAAAAAAAGTGAGTGAGTGAGTGTGTGTGTGTGTGTGTGTGTGTGTGTGAGAGAGAGAGAGAGAGAGAGAGAGAGAGAGAGAGAGTTCCTCTTTCTGACATGACTCCAGCAATCCTACTTTGCAATTTGAGAAATCTATACACATTTAGTGCAAATCTATCACAGACATATCACTTAGAGCAGTGATGGCTAACCTTTTTGGCACCAAGTGCCCAAAGCATACACATCCCCAAAATGCAATACACGCGTCCCCATGCATGCACCCATCCCCCCATACATGCGCCCTGCCCTCAGATGCATGTGTATCCCTGCGCATGTGCCCCACCCCCATGCATGCACAGCAGAGACCCAAAGACCAGCTGGCTGGTGGGAGGCGTGCGCACATGCGTGGCAAAGCTGAGCTAGGGCGACATGCCCATAGAGTGGACTCTGCGTGCCAGAGGTTCATCATCACAGATCTAGACCTCTCAGAGGATAGAATATAAATCAAATAAATAGATCTACCCAACATTATCTCCCCCTCATCTCCATAGACAGCCCCATCCTCTTTTGGCAACTATTAACACTCACTGCCTTGAGTTATTTATAAAGATAATAAAAGTGGGATGCAAAAAAATAAATCTCTGAAGTGTACTTCAAATCTAAAGGCAGGCACAACTGGCTGCACAAATCCATGCAACCATCATTCTGCCAAACTCTGCCTGTATTTTACCCTACTTTATCAAACTAATTATAACAGAAAAAGAATACAAGCATGCAACAGTACAATGCAACTTCAAAATAAATGATGGTAATAAAGGAAAAAGAAGACAAGATGAATGTCATTGGGATTGTGTGAATTGTCCCTGCAGTATCTACAACAAATGGTTTTTCTTTTCTTTAAGCCAACAGACATGCTTCTCATAAATGTTGGCTTCATGCAAGACAAAACACTAGTAGAAGAAAGCTTACAAACCCCAAAGCCAAAAAGGTCAACAGTTTTGTCACCTGTGTTGCTGTTTGCAAGCTTGCCATGCAGGCTTTACAAAGAAGGTAACAAGATAAAATTTTAAAAAAGGTTTCATTTAAGTGTACCCAATACATCAGCCACTTTGCTTAGCATGGCATTAGTTCTCTCCAACACTGAAAAATCTTTCATCTGGGCTTAACAGTTGAAGCAGGAAATCTACATGAGTATTTTACAATACAGATGTTACAGTTGTTCAAGTTTCAACCATTCCATTCTGCCTTCCATCACTCTTGCATCATATTTGTTTCAACAGCCAATCAGCAATCCATAGTCCGTACATGTGTTTAATCTTCATTGGATAATTTTCAAGGTTCACGTTATCCCTTAAAATTTTTATTATAATTATTAAAGTTTCTGAATGACTCTTTCTAAGAACCTTGATCCACCTTGCATGCCCCAACCAAGTGAAGTGAGGAGGTGACAAAACAGAGGTAGGACTTCTCGGTGGCTGGCCTCCATTTACAGAATGCTCTCCAGAAGGATGCCAACAGAAGGCCTATTGTAGGGTCTCTCTGCAACTGCCAGCTTATTTCTCTTTTCTCGAGCATTTTACAGTCCGATATTTTAAACATGTAATGTGAAGATTATGGTTTTCATATTTACATAGCCTTTTATTATTTCCTGCACTACATAAAATCCCCATCATTGTTTTCAGCTGTAGATTTGAATGTTTTTATTTAACTCTGTTATCTGCAGTGAGACTTATGGATGGGTGGCAAGCATAACAACATTGTTTTAACCAACTTAATGCAGCAATCAGTGTGTGTGTGTGTGTGTTATATATATGCATGCGCAGACGGACACTAAGATAAAAAAGAAAGGCACCAGCCTGCCTTGGACCCAGCTGATTTAAACAACTTTCGTCCAGTCTCCAACCTTCGCTTTGTTGAGAAGGTTGTTCAGAGCATGGTGGCCCAACAGCTCCCGGTGTTTCTGGAGGAAACTTACTATCTAGACCCGTACCAATCGGGTTTCAGGCCCAGGTACAGCACGGAGACGGCGTTGGTTGCACTGGTGGATGATCTCTGGAGGGCTCGGGACAGAGGTTATTCCTCTGTCCTGGTCCTGTTAGATCTCTTGGCAGCTTTTGATACCATTGACCATGGTATCTTGCTGCGACGCCTCGAGGGGTTGGGAGTGGGGGGCACTGGTGGTTCTCCTACCTCTTGGGTCATACGCAGGTAGTGTTGGCAGGGAGGCAGAGATCGACCCCGAGGCCCCTCCTCTGTGCGGTGCCTCAGGGGTTCTCTTCACCCTCTTGTTCAACATCTACATGAAGCCGCTGGGTGAGATCGTCCGTGGTTTTGGGGTGAGGTATCATCAGTACGCTGATGATACCCAGCTTTTCATCTCCACCCCTAACCAACCCAGTGATGCCCTCGAAGTGATGTCCAGGTGCCTGAAAGCGGTGCAGGTCTGGATGGGGAGGAACAACTGGCTCAACCCGGCTAAGACTGAGTAGCTGTATGTACCGGCATCTCAAGTTAACCAGGATATTCCATCTCTAGCTATGGGGGGGAGAGGTGTGGCCCGCATCGATAGGGCTCGCAACTTGGGTGTCCTCCTGGATGCATGGCTCAGTTTAGAGGAGCAGGTGGGGGCTGTGGCCAGGGGGCATTTGCCCAGGTTCGCCTGGTGCGCCAGTTGCGACCCTTCCTGGATTGGGATGCCCTACATACAGTCATGCGCTCGTCATCTCCCGTCTGGACTACTGCAACGATCTCTACATGGGGCTGCCTTTGAGGACCACCCGGAGGCTTCAACTTGTCCAGAATGCAGCGGTGCGGGTTGTGATGCAAGGTTCCCGATACTCCCATGTTACACCCCTCCTGCGTGAGCTGCACTGGTTACCAGTTGCCCTCTGGGTAAGATTGAAGGTGCTGGTGTTAACCTATAAAGCCCTTCATGGCATTGGACCGGGGTATTTGCAGGAAACCCTGCTGCCAATAACAGCTTCCCGATGACCCGTGTGCTCCCACCAGCAGGGCCTCCTCAGGGTGCCGTCAGCCAGGCAATGCCGGCTGGCGGCTCCCAGGGGTAGGGCCTTCTCTGTGGGGGCAACCACCCTTTGGAACCAGCTGCCCCTGGAGCTCCGGGTGGCCCCTGACCTCCGATCTTTCCGCCATGGCCTAAAAACTTGGCTGTCCCAACAAGCCTACCCGGACTGATGGAGGGAGGGAGGGTTTTTTAGTGTTGTTTTAAATTTAATTAATTTATGAGATTCTGGGTTTAATTACTTTTTAATATTTCTAGTGTGTTGTTTTTAGTATTGTAGCCCTGAGTCCTTAGGAGTTAGGGCGCATATAAATCTCATAAATAAAATAATAAATAAATAAATAAATAAATAAATAAATAAATAAATAAATAATTAATTCATGCACCCTTCTTCCCAGAACAAAATAGTACAGTTAAAAACAGGTTCACCACTACAGTAAGGACTGTATTCTTACTTTCTATTTAAATCGCCTTCTCTATACTTGGATCTCAGGCAAGCAAGTTAATTCTAGGGGAAGAGTAAAAAAACAGAAGGCTGGAAGAAGAACCTACTCCATGTAACTCACTGAGATAAAGTCTGGGCAGAAAAACAACAACAACCGATAGACTCCAACTTTAAATGGAGAAACGGAATAGAGCAAGTGAAGTATTACCCACAAGGGTGGTTAAAGTCTTTATTCGAGCCTTTTTTCCCCGGGAGACCCTGCCAATCTTGAAATATGATGATTTGCATTTACATGCATTAGAAACATTAATGTGACATTTCTTTTTAGGGAAGAGGGGGAAGAAAGAGAAAAGCCCAGCTCCCTCTCCCCACATCCCCTTTGTTGCTGTACATGGCAAAATAGCAAGTGAATGTTTGCTTTGATCCCAGCGCATAAAGGGTGAAGCTTTTAGGCAAGGAGCGGCAGGTGATCTCAGCTCTTCTACAAGTCCTAATGCTCCTAAAAGCCACTCTTCCAGTTTCTGTAATTGGGCATCAGTAGTTAATGTAGTATTGACTGCATTACATGCTCCTGTGCATCCTCTCTCTCACTAATGCCAATTGCATCACCTTGTACATTTACCATATTGCTTAGCCAATAGCTGTTAAAAGCAACTCAAATCATGAATCATATAGGAAACTTTCAGCAAGACACGGCATCCAAAGGAGACAATTTACAGTTGAGTTAATCTGGGTACATTAGCGAGACATGGATTCAGGAAGACAGACCAATTTATGTTACTTTAGTTTTACCCTTTATTGCTTTGTATAGTCAAATGAATGGAAGGGCACAGCGTAAAAAAGAATAAAAAAGGAGAGAAAAGACAGAAAGGATTCTTTTTCAAAAAGGGTCTCTATTCTGCACAAATAAGCCAAAAGGTGTAAAATTGATGCCATGGTCTCCTACAGGATTCATTTCCAGAGACGTGTATTTATAAAAAGCTTTTTTTTTGCCATAAAAGTTCATTTTTTAAAAAAAGGTTTAAAAATTGGATTCCTCTTAAGAATGGTCAGCTATAAATATATTATGTAATTAAATCAGAGGCTAGTGATCAAGCAAGATCTTTTCGTCTCTCAGTTCTTAGGTGACTTTTGGCAGTCATATCTCTGCTCGTTCAGAGCCCTTCAACCCATATATACATCAAAATACATAATTCAAACAATCAGTTCCCCTACAAAATTAAGGAAGCAAAGCAAAATACCTGTGTGGTCCTTAAAAATAGGCAACTTGGTTAAACTTTCTGCTTACTTTGAAGACCAGAAAACTACAGCCTAGAAAATGGCTGGGAAGCATCCAATTTTTACTCCAGCAATAACTCATGATAACTAATAACAACTGGAGCAACCATTAGAACCCAAATGTTCTGAAAGACATACTGGTAAATGTAATTTCACTTCCTCATCGGTCCACTATTTTCTACCTAAAGGCTTAACTGGAGATGGTGGGTGGATCTGAAAAATGACTCCATGGTGCTCCAAAGGTGCTCCAAAGATTTGCATGAAGAGTCAGATGCGAAGTGCTTCAGTGAAGAGTTTATTAGTGACTACAGCTCATAACAGACCTGATGATTTGGCTGGTCTACTTATGCAGCAGCGGTTGCCAGCCAATCAGAGTGCAGCCAATCAGGAAATGTGAGTTTTCCGCACTTCCTGTGAAAAAGACCCTGTTTTATTGTTAGAACCAATGTCAGTACCCAAGTCATGATGTGCTCTTCACTTTTATTTTGATGGTTGCAGTTCGTTACACATGGGTTGATTCTTGTTTGCTGATTATCCTCATGTTCCTCCCCTCTAGAAAAAGCATTAGGTGGGAACTAGAGAGGAACATTATGGATGTTCCTGAAGTAATCTGGATCTAAGATGATCAATGTGCCTGCTCCAGGACATCCTTCTCTGTTTGTATGCTGTAAGAACGAGGGCCTGTGATTTGAGTTATTTCAGCAGGAATCCATGAAGGTTCACCCATAAGGTTCTTAGCATAAACAGAATCACCCAACTCGCAACTTTGCTAGTGGAATCTAGTGGTGTTAAGTGCAGGATGAAGGGCGTCAAGAAGACGTTTCCTACCCATCAACAACTCTGCTGGGGATAAGTTAGTTGATGGGTTAGAGTGATGTGCTGAACACTAAGAAGTTTTTCAACCTTTCAGTGATGTCCCCAGGACCCAATTGCTGAAGCTTTTCCTTGCAACATTCTGTCAGCCCGGCCGTTAGCTGAAGGGGGTCCAGGGGCTGGGGCATGTCTGATACCCTGTTGTGCTAGATAGGATTCAAAAGGGTTGGATGTAAATTGAGGCCATTCAGAGACAAGAACATCAGGTAACCCAGGGTTACAAAAGCTTTTTAAGCTGCTTGATGACAGCATCAGTTGTGGTGGATGCCATGGGATCACCTCTAGCCATTTGGAATAATGATCTACTATAATAAGGAAGGTGTGCCTCTGGTAGGGCCAGCGAAATCAATGTGAATCCTAGACCATGGGCCCTAGGACATTCCCATTCCTGTTTGGGGCTAGAGGTGGGGCAGGCCTGACTACCTGACAGTTGGGACAAGATGCAACCCAGTTTTCAACCATTTTGTCAATACCTGGCCACCATACATAACTCCTGGCCAATTCCTTCATCCTTACAATACCAGGATGACCTCATATAGCATTTCCAAAACCTTCAGTTTTGGTGAAGGAATAACCACCCTGTTAACGACAAAATACATCCTCTTAATACAGATAATTCAGTTTGCCTGGATTTAAAAGTTGGGCAAGGTGAGGTAGATCTTGAAGAGGCCAACCTTTTAATCCAGCCTAATAGGAGCCAATAAAGTGTAGTCTGGCAGCCTCCAATTTCAGCAGCATGTACTGGAAGCTGGCAACAGTTTCTAGGAAAAAGTGTGTGCCTCAGGTTCAAAGTCCTCCTTGCAGACAAGGAAGTGGGCACGACTCAAGGCATCAGCATGTCCAATGTCCTTGCCAGGCTTGTGGATAAGGTTGTATGAATAGCAGCAAGAAATTCAGTCCACCTCAGCATTCTTGGTGACAGGATAATGGGTGTAGTTTGTCTCCTGCCACAATGCCTAACAAAGGTTTGTGATCTGTGACAATGGTAAATGTTCTCCCATATAAATACTCATGAAATTTCTGATAGCTGCAACAATTGCCAATGCTTCTTTGTCCAATTGGCTGTAATTCCTCTCTGCTTTGGTCAAAAAGCGAGAGTAAAATGCAATAGGGCTTCTCCCGCTGGGAAGCATGTCCTCCCACTCCAAAGGGGATGCATACAAGTCAGTACAACAGGTGTATTCTCAGAGAACTGTATGAGTGTCGGCATCAGACGTGATTAGTCTTTTAATACTGTTAAATGCTGATTGTTCTTTCCTGCCCCAGACCCAAACAGACTTTTTCTCAAGCAATCTGTGTATTGGTTCTGCAATGGTTGCCTTCTGAGGTAGGAACATGTGATAAAAGTTAATAAGTCCAAGGAAGGCTTGCAAATCTGTTTTGCATTTTGGTCTAGGGGCTTCTTTGATTGCTTAAACCTTGGCATCTGTAGGGGGATGCCATGCTTGTCAATCATATAGCCCAGAACTCAACCTTGTCAGTTCTAAGAGTGCATTTTCTTCCTTGACTTTTAACCCGCTTTCTTGAATCTGGTAAGGACTTCTCTGAGTCTCTCTTGTAATTGAGTGTCATTTTCAGCAGAGATTAACACATCATCAAAGTAAGGCACTACCCCTGGCAGTCCTTGGAGCATCCTTTCCATAAGGCTTTGGAAGATGCCTGGTGCCACGCTTACTCCAAACTGTAACCTTTTACATTTGAAGGCACCTCTATGAGTCACAATGGTTTGGGCCTCTGCAGTGGCATCATCAACTGTTAGTTGTTGATATGCCTGGGCCAGATCCAATTTGGCAAAGACTGTACCCCTGCCAAGTGAATGTAAAATGATGCACCACTGGAACTGGATACTCTGTTGAAGTGCATGGTTCAATGTCCTTATAGTCCCCACAGATTCTCACTGACCCATCAGTCTTGACTGGTGTGACTATGGGTGTCTCCCATCTGGAGTGGTGTTGAAGTGGGCTCTAAAAATGTCCCCTTATAGTCCCCCACAGATTCTCACTGACCCATCAGTCTTGACTGGTGGGACTATGGGTGTCTCCCATCTGGAGTGGTCAGTGGGATTTAAAACTCCTTGAGCTATTAGTTTATCTAATTGTGCATCAATTTTTTTCCTTTAAGGCAAATGGGACCCTTCTGGGCTTTAAGCGAATTGGGGGCACCTTGGGATCTAGGTTGAAAGTGATAGGGGTCCCCATATACTTGCCCAATCGTCGCTGAAGCCTGGAAACTCAGACTTCAGGGCCTCCTCCCATTCAGTGTTTCTCCGTGATTGATGCCAGTCACCTCGATGCCTAGTGGATTGAACCACTCAAGTCCCAGCAAGCTTGGGGGTCCTTGTCCACATGGTCAGGGCAAACGTTTGGTGTGGCCTTTGAACTTCACGATGAATTCTCTTGTTCCAACTACTGGAATCTTGTTCCCTTGGTAGTCTTTAAGAGTCAGTGCTTGCTTCTGGAAATGCTTCTTCTGAATGTTGGGAAGTAGCCTGTGAATAGTGTCCCATGACACCATAGATAAATAGGAGCCTGAGTCCACTTCCATTTGGCAAGGCCTTCCTTCAATTAGTACCTTCACATGTACTTTTCTGCTTCTTAAGATTGAAGAATGACCAATGGTGATTGTTTGATGAGTTCCATTCTTCCGATTTGCTTCTGTATTGTGCCCCATTTTCTCACTGAAGTTGTTAGGCTTGAAATCTTTGTCAGGAAACTTCTTTCTGCTTGGTGGAGTTCTGGATGATTTGCAGACTCTTGCTAGGTGACCTCTTTTTCACACGGAGACAGATGGTATCAAAAACTTGCATTCAGTGCAGGGTGCCCCCCCACAACCTCTGCATTAAAAATCTTGCCTCTTTCTTCCAAGGTCTTTCCTTTTCTTCTCCATTCTGAGTCTATAAATTCTTCCTCCACCTCGCTACAGTCTGAATCAGAATCTAATTGCTCTAATGGTTGTTGTGGATTTTCCACATCAGGATGGCTTGGCCTTGTTAATTTTCTTCATGGCTGCTGCTGAGGACTTGGTAGCTTCCGCTGAAGAAGCTTCTTCTATGGCCTCCTTAAGCGTGATCTTAGGTTTCATTAATAATTTGCTCTGCAAAACCTTGTCTTTTAGGCCTAGAACAAATCGATCGCATGGCCTCTTCTAAGTTGATAAATTCACATGCACCCCAATGTCCCTTAAACTTGCCACAAGTCATTAACGTTTTCCCCTTGATCCGACGGTAGAATTCGTGTCTCTTAATGAGGCACGATACTTGTGGCGTGTAATGGGCTCTTAATAACTTTTCTAAATCGGGCCAGTCCATTACCTTCACATCTGCAGCTCCCGCCAATGCCTTTGCCATCTTGAAAATGGCCGGACCGCAGTGGGTGAGAAAGACCGCCCTCTTCCGCTTGTCGGAAATGTCGCGAGATCATTTCCCTCCAAATATTTTGGAAACGATCTGCATACGAGTCCCAGTCTTCTGCCATCAGATCAAATGGGGCTGGGGGGGTGTTCAGCACAGCCATCTCTCATTCTCCGCGTTGTCTTCTCTTCGGAAGGATCCCACCTTCGTCGCCAGTGTTAGATTTGCATGAAAGTCAGACGGAGTGCTTCAGTGAAGAGTTTATTAGTGACTACAGCTCATAAGACCCATTTGGCTGGTCTGTGGCTACTTATAGCCAGCAGCCGCAGTTGCCAGCCAATCAGAGTGCAGGGTTTTCCCGCACTTTTTAAACCAATCATTTCTGACATTTTACAAGAACAGTTCAAACTTAACCAATGACATTCAAACCTGCATACATAACAGTTAGGTACTATGGAACTTTTTCCTATTATCAGTAAATCTGCCAGATCAGAAAAGCAATATTTTTAGAAAAGACTAACCAATACATCTTGGCTAAGGTGTCTTTGCCTCTAAGGCCCAACTCTGAGATTAATTCGGCCGGTTCCCATTGACTTTTCGCAAAGCCTTTGTGTTTAAGCCTGGGACCCTAGGGATAGGTTAGAGCTTGTTTCCTGGTTGAATAGGTACTAGATTAGATCATGACCAGCTGCAGTATGCCTTTATTTTTGTTTTTGATTATGTATTTTGCACTTTTAAACCACTTGGAGTCATGTAAAAGTAGGATGGACACAGCTGCATAAGTCAAGCAAATAAGTAAACTCTGCCCATTGGCATTTAATAATAATAATCTGAATTTAATAGATCCACCTTGACATAGTGGTTAAGACACCAGGCTAGAAACCAGGAGACTGTGAGTCCTTGCCCCACCATAGGCATCAAACCAGACCTTGGGTAAGTGACACTGTCAGCCCTAAGAAGGAAGCAATGAAAACTACTTGTAAAAAAATCACGCCAAGAAAATTACAAGAACTTATCCAGAGAGTTGCCAGGTGTCAACATTGACTTGAAGGCACCAAAAGAATTCTGAATTTGGCCTCTCAAAGATTTCCAATAAGGTAATATAAATAAATTGAAACCATATAGAAATACAGAATTAAACTAATTGCTATGTTTTATAGGTCATTCCAAGGAACGGTGCATCTGTACAATAGAAACAAGAATTTTGTCCAGCATTTTTTTCCAAAAAGATGATAGCTTGTCACTAGAGTCCTGCCTGGAGTTCATGACATAGTGGTAGCATATTTCTTGGTGTATTCAATTTTGTTATTTACATTGAATACCATTAGTTAAAAATTAGCAAGTGAAACACTTGGGCTGCAGCCTGGAATCCACTCACAGATAATCCCAATAGCTTTAATTGTTAAATGATTCAAAGATTATGGTTTTATTGGACATGCAAGGCTTGGAGGAGTTACCCAGAATGTCCTTCTCTCACAGTCATGGCAATAGAAAGCAAATGGGCCCTTAAAAATAATCCACAATGCAGGTGCTTCAACTCTATGAAAGGCCCATTTAATAAGATCCCAATTTGTCTTTAAAAATATCTAGGAGCTCCCTTGAAATGACTGAATGCCGGACTATGACCAAACAAAATTGATCAATTTAAACAGCTGTGGTAAAGCTGCAGCCATTGGCACAGTCATTAACAATTTAAAGCATGGCTGCCTTTATCTTCCTTCCCAGTTACACACTCATTATACTTGCTTTTATTTATTAGAAATCAAGTCTGCTACATTTCCTTTTTAAAAAAAAATCCAAATTGAACCCAGCTTTTCAAGATCACCATTCTGGATTATTTCGTGAAAAAGGATACAACAGTTGCTTGCATATTTGTGATTCAATTCTCTTTTCTAAGCATATAGTAATTATTTTATCAATATACTACAACATTAAGCATGAGTCCATCAAGTGACTTCCTTTTTAGGATTTGATCTTTCAATGCTATGCAGAGGTTTTGGGTTTTTAAAAAAATATATCTTAAAATAATTGACTAGATCTTTATTTGACCCTACATCAAGCCACTTGCAGAAAAGATATTCACAAGCCATAATGGGAGTGGGACAGCAGGCAAGGAAGAATAGTAACATTAACCACTAAAAATCTTAAGAGATATTTGCAAATTGGAACATCAAATGGTAAATAAGGCTATGAATATATTCACATTTCAGCAAGCTGTTCTCAGGATAACTATCCAAAATACATTTATATGCTTTACATATTGAGCTATTTTTATTAGCAGTTGCACCAATTAGTCCCAGATTTTAAATGTAAATGCTACTTGGAACTAAGAGCAGTTTCTTTCATTTATACCCTTTGTTCAGTTTATATGCCATCTGATCAAGTATCCCACTCCAAGCAGTCTTCAAAATCGATTATCAGCTGAATGCATTAGCTTTGATACATACAAATCTCACTTGTCTACAAAATATTTTAAACTGTTCTTTAAGAGCATAACGTAATATTAAGTTTATATCTGGACTGGAGATCTCAACTTCAGAAACCTACTTTGAAAGAAAAGTTTACGTGTAGAATTGAGAAAGTTATGTCTCTTAAGTAAAGTTGCTTTACAGGATTGTTGGGAAGCCAAAAAACTTCCTGACTTCTTAAAGGGAAAACAGGGCAACAAAATTATGAGGAAACAAGTATCCTCCCCAAGCTTAATCTTATTTATGTGGCAAAGTATCAACTGGATGTTATAAAAAACAGTCCAGTAAGTGATCACATTTACGAAGCATAAGCTACCTCTGAACCTGAGATGTGAAGAACTAAAATGCTTCCCAAATGAAATCAATTAATCCTCCAACCGTGATAAATTCCTTAACCATTTGAGAGACAGATATTTCAGACTCTCTGACCCTTTATCACCAGACCTAATGGACTACTTTATTAATAATGTACTGCTCTTAAAAGGAACATTTTTTGAAGATTGTGTCGTTCCAGTGTTTTGCAAGAGCTGCTACAGTGCAGAGATTGATATTTTATCATCTCTCATGAGTACAGCATGAAAATTGAATGCCAGTCTGTAGAAAGATAAAATCTGTATTCCTATGATTTCACTAACCCTTTTCCCAACAAATGCATCTCCAAACTGGGTAGTTTTTATACAGCCACACTCAAAACAGCAAAATATTAAGAAGGAATACAGATGTTTATTTCCCAGAAAAGGTCTAGGCATTGATTGTATTTGCAAACATTGCCACACATAAGGTTTATGCCATTCTGAAACAGCAATTCCTCCCAAATTCCTGCTAATTTTCCTTAAATCTAACCACAGTCAATTACCGACTCAAAGTTAGCACCTTAAAATAAAGATAAGCTGTCTTCCTATTATCTTTGTAACAGCAGTTTTTTGTATGAGTCAAGCACGTTATAAGTTTTGGGTATCCTAAAGTAACAAAGAAATATTCCCATATTTAAAGAAGGTGGGAAATGAGAAATACTTAACTTGCTTAAGTAAACAGATAGTAAATATGGATTTTGGGATCCAATCCTGGAGAATAAAGAAATGAACTAATCAATGGAAAAAGGAGAGTCTTTGCAGTCACAAAATGTCCCATCATAGTTGCCTTATTTCCTTTTTTAAAAGATGGATAAAATGGATTGGCAAAAGTAGCAATTAAATTTGATATCAATCATATCCTTTGGCTATGAATTTGTTTATTACATTTTTTTATTTACAAACCTTCTGTTCACCAAGAAACAATTCCCACAATACCTACCAGAATAGCTTTTTATGGGAACCATTAAGACAGATATTATTAATTATAAAGAACCAATACATGTTCGGATATTGAATCTCCATCATCTTTATTCTTTCATCTTACAAAGTTTTTAACCAAGAATGTGGTAGTTAATATCATCAATTTGATATGCTCTGTTTTTCCAAATGTCACAATGCTTGTCTAAGCGCCACCTATGGCAATCAGTTTAGTGAAGATTTTTATTGACTTTTTCATCACGTTTTGCCAAATCTTTTAACTATGTATTCCTACTTACCTTTACTATTTTTCAATTGCTATCATCAATAATCAATCCAGTTAATAAACTTTCAAATAAAGTACCTTTACTCTTCCTCATGGACTGTATAGTTTTCTGGAACAGCTGCATTATACAGTCCCTTGGCAGCAATAGCTTCATTCATTCAATTTATATTTTGCCACATGTAATTAAAGATTAGTTTTCATCTGTTATCTTCTGGAAGCATGTCCATTTCAAAGCAAGAGGGCTTATCATGGGAAGATTGAAAGCACTCTGACTGCAATATATATAATTATTTGTTCAATCATTTCATTGTATGCATGCTACACATGCATTTTTTAAGATGGAGAGTACTTAAAATGACATTTTAGAACAATTCCCTTGTTCATCTTCATGCATTCACCATTAAGATGAAAGGTATCTACCTCTTTGTCCTACCTCACCTCTTGTCTATTAAGTGCTTTCTTAAATAAGCTAATGGTGTCTCCCATCAAGTGGATTATACCTTCTTGATCAATTTACCAACAAAATTTTGACTTGTGATATTATTACAGCAATCTATGCAATACTAAGTGCCTAAAGCTCTTTAAAAGATTCCGATTGTCCCCATCACTGTAATGGAATTATCTTTCTTCTCTTCAGAATCTGTAGTATAAATAAACTTTGATAATTAATCTGTTACATATATTCAAAATATTTTCCCAATAGCTTTAATTTCTGTAACCATCTTTCTTTTTTTACATAATTTCCTCTATTTTTCAGTGTTCCCATTGTATAGCACTCCTTCTCTCAAAATAATGTTGAAATAAATGCGAGAAAGAATCCAATTTCCTCCTAAACCACTTCCATTTTCTTGCAGAATTGTATGTACCATTTATGCATGATCGTTGTACTCATTTTCATGTGAATACATCCAAGTGGGTTGAATAAATAAATGTTGAATAGACATTACAACAACTCGATTTTATTTAAGAAGTAAAGTACTTTTACAAGGATGCCTAAATAACACCATGATTTTTTTTTCTAAATTCTCAAAATGAAATAAATCAGAAGCATCAACATGATAATAACACATAGATTGAGAATTCAGCTGAATGAATTTTAAAATGAAATATAAGATTTGTGTACCCAGCATCTACTGATATTTTGCATAAGGCTTTTATTTTAATTAGTTATATTTCAGCTGCAGAAATTCTCCAGAACTTTCAAAACTGAGTCTCTATTTTTTTAAACAGTTCAATTTTGATATACCGTATACTCATTTGTTCAGTATTATTTATCAAGATGATCATTGCTACTTCATTCTCATTTTGATCTACTACATTTGATCTACTAGCTTCATTTGTGATCTACTAGCTAATTCCCTCCTTTCTATATGCTTCCATTTAAGCCTGGATCAGCCAAATTTAAGATTTCATTCCAAGAATTTTTGTATCTACTTTTCCCCCTCATTATTCAGCACTACATACAATAGAGATTATCTACTTACTGTATAACTTGCAAATTCAGGTAATTTGCTAGAAATGGTTTCCCCAATTTATGCAGAATGCCCAGAATGTTTGTTATTCTAACCTCTCTCTTTCTCTTTCTCTCACCAGATCTGCTTAAAAGATGAAAGTTTCACAATTGTTAATATGCTGGGGATGGGGATGGGAAAAAAGAGATTAATTTATTCAGACTTTTCTTGTTTGCTGAAAATATTTAGGATAAGTTCATTTCCCTAAATTTCTCCATGCAGTCCATTTTGTTTTGCTTTATGTAATAAATCTACCAGACAAATCCTATTGATTTCAGTGAGTTCTACATGAACATAACAACTCTCTCTTTGATCTTTCCATGAAGCATCTTCTTACTTTAGCACCAAGCTCTGCCTCAAATGTGCAACACTTTCAACTAAGTGTGAACTAAAAAGGACAAGTAACCATTAGCATCAAACGTTTATTTTCCTTTGAGTTTTGGAGGGGGTCAAAAAAAAAAGGAAACCAGCAGTTAGTGTGTGCCAACATAATAAGCAAGGGCAGTCTGCCATATATTTCTTATCCATACTGTATGTACATTAATTTCTGATCGTAAACAAGTTTCCTGTAAAGTTCGCAAGGAAACTTTCTTCCCAGTTTAGGATAGCAAAGAGCACAATGCCGCACAGCATTAATAACAATCAATTCAAGACTCATCTAAGGCACAACTTTACAATTACTTTATGCAGTGATTTTTTAATTTGTTTGCCACCTTTTCTAATATAGCCTTTGCCACAAACTATTTGTTTCAGCAACCTAAAATTCCTCTGAGAATTTTGACTGCTGTTATTTTCCATTAGAGCCATTCATCCAGTGTAACCTCCAGGAAAAAAAGAGGTGCAGGGTTTTGGTAGCACTTTGAAAAACCTGCCACACCTTTTTGACAAAATGTGATTTTAAAAAAAATGCATACCACTTTATTCCTCAGCATGCTTAGTGTGAGACACTATTTGCAAAACCCTTAGAAACAGCTTTTTATCACCAACCTGAACTGTGCCAAAGACTTTCTTTTGTCCCAAAACAATTATTTGCCACTTTTATATATAGTCTAATAATCTACTGATGACTCAGAAGAGGCTACTAGAATAGTTAATTCTAGACAATTTATTTTTTAATCTCTGGTACATGATTGGAAAGTTTTTTTTTTAAAAAAACCCCGAATATTTGGATGTGGTATAGAACCGGAGTTAATTCAGAATTCTACATTGTAACTTTCACTCACCTATCGGATTATCTGTCCAACTTAAGATCTTTTGAGATAGTAACATTATCTGAAACATTTTAAAATACAGCCAGAATGGTAAACTAAGGTAGATTCAATGCAAACTATGCTATAAGGTCACAAAACCTAATGCAAAATTCTGTTTCAGTTTGTTGCAGGCAAACTGGGTTGTTATGATGATGTTCAGTAAATTAAATTATGGAAATTTATATTTTTAACTTACCCAATAACAGATTTTTAAGGATTACATATCGACACCTGCATATAAAATTTAAACATTTTTGCAAATATAAGCAAAACATCTGCCACCTTTAAACAAACATGGAAAAATTCATTTTTGGGCAGAATATCTGAATATTGTTCTAGCTAACCGACACCCTGGGTTAACTAAGCATTTTGGAAAAAGATATTAAGTAAAACACCTAATCAGTGTTGTGAGCAACATATTATTTTAGTTACACACTGCTTAAACAACACAGAAAGAGTCTGGTAGCACCTTTCCTGACTAACAATTATTATTAAAAGGCGTTTTCATGCACTGCAGCCTATCTCAACAGATGTATTATGCCTTTTAATAAAAATGTATTGGTCAGAAAAGATGGCATGTAACTCCTCCTGATTTTGGCTACCATAAGCAAACCGTGTCCTGCTCCTACAATATCTCAAATACCAGTAATACAGTCACCACTCCGTTCCACTGAGCACTTATTTTCTTGAATAGCAGCATTTAAAAAAAAAACCTGTCTTAAGTAAGCTGGACGGTGGGGGGGGGACAATAATGTTGATTTTCACCCTGAATACCTCAGAATTTCCCATACTTTCTTCACTTAGCCCATTTCTCTACCTCACCCACAAAGTCTTCTCTAAACTAGGCATTTTGGCTTATGCATTCCAGCTACGATTTAAAAAACAGGAAAGACAACATGTTTAAATGGCATCCCTATGTACAGATCTGGCACCTGACTGCAGTGTACAGTATGTCCTGGATGGATTTTGAGAAATGAAGAGAAAGGAATGAGGGGGATGGGTGGTGGTGTGGGGAGAGGGACATTTGAACTCCCATGTTATAGTACTAAAGTTTCACTGGTCACCTCTCTGAACACATTTGTGTGCTCTAGCCTGAAACTTGACAAATGTTCCGCTTTCTCTAAACCCTTCACTTTCCTCTACCTGTAGAAGAAACAGTATGCAAAACTTGGCTAGCCAGTCACCGTCTTTTTCCTAGACAACCCCCCCCGCAACTGTACCTTAAGTTGCCTGTGGGAGGGGGGGCTGTCAATTTATTACAGCAGCAACGCTAGTCTTCGAACCTTCCCTCTGTTAAGTCTATACACTCATTCTTGATAGCCAGTCTGAATGTATTCTCTACAAATAAATCTGAAAATATTTTTTAGGTTTGTTTTTGTTCAAATAGCCAAAACTTCCCAAACTTATATCATTCACTAAAGAGGGAAAAACGAAAACGAAAAGCCCAACAAGCGTCTTCCCTGCCTCCAGCGATCAGATTCGACACTTATTTTCAAAACATTTAACAAGTAACGCCGTTCATTGTTGTGGTGTTTATAACTACGAATAGAGAGAGAAAAAGACGAGTGGGGCAGAATGTCTGGACACTCTAGTCTCTGCTCTGGCATTGCGAAAGGAAAGGACGGTTCGTTTGAACCTTACCTTGGCGGCGGCAGCAATAGCAAGGGAGGGAGGGGATCTTGTTACTAAGGAAATTCCCCCCTCCCGGTTCCCGCTTTTAGAATTAAGCCTTTCCTAACTTAGGGGCTCCCCCACCGCTAGAATCTAAAGTTAAAACGGCTGGGCTGCTTTGCTTTGCTTTGCCTCACCCAAAAAAGCAGACGAGGAAACCTGGTGTTACCATCCAACAGAGAAACAAAAATGAATGGAAGGGAAGAAAACGCTGCACCCTTCAGGTTCTTTCCACCAACGGCGCAGAAGTGGAGGCGCCGAGCAGCGCTCCCGGAATCTCAGCTCACCTACCGTCCTCCTTGTCCAGCACCATCATCTCAGGGTTCCCAGGAAGCCTGGGTGCAGATGCGCCGTCTCCAATAGCCTCGGCTCAGAGGAGAAAAGATTGGGACGAGTAGTCTGTGTGAGCGACTAGAGCAGACACTGGGGGCTCAGCTGATTGTCCTTTAGCAGCGAGAGAGCTCTAATTATCCAGTTGTCCAGCTTTTAACCTAGATTGCACTCGCTTAGAATTACCTTCAGAAATGAAGCACTTTGCAGATACAAAAGCAGTCTCACCTACTTTTGTACCTCGGAATTGCAAGGAACTAAAACTGCAATTTAGGAGAGAGAAAGAGGGGAAGGGGGAAAACAGGGAGGGAAGATCAGAGCGGTTTCTTTGGTTCTCACCTTCTAAATGGCTCAATTTGCACAGTATAATCTGTTTTAATGTAATTGCATTTGATAGCCCATAACCTTGGCTGTTGCAGCTATACAGCTTTCAGCCTGACAAAGTGTTTCCCCCCTGAATTTAAGCTGAATCTCAATCTAAAATTACACTCAAAGCGAGGGAGGAGGGGAAAGGAAATATCGGAGCGTAGCTGCTAAGGCTGCCGCTGCCTCTCCATTTGTCTGAGCGTTGCACCTTTGCCGCTGAATAAATGCCCTCCTCTCCCAGGGACCCCCCGCTTATTCTTCTGCCAGGTTTTAATGGAAAATTGAGAGCTTTTCCAGCTCAGCAGCGCCATCTGCAGCTCCGCTTTCGCTATGACTAAAAGTCCCCCATCAAACGAGAGAATTTCTGATTAACTTTTTCTACTTTCATTACATGGACTTACCAGAAATTTTATTGACTGCCTCTTGAACATCACAGTTCACTGTTGGGACAAGAGAAACACACAGGCGCACAAAGAGAGACGCAACTGAATATTTGCACATTTCAATCTGCATTATGCATATTGTTTTATGGACATTTTTCTCTCCATTTCGGACTTTTAAACAGCTGCCAACATTCACCAAATCACTGCTGACATCAACTTTTCTACATCAGGCAAAGATCCATGTATGATTTGAGTCTCATCCTTTCTTTCCAAAAGTTGACCAAACTATCTATCTATCTATCTATCTATCTATCTATCTATCTATCTATCTATCTACCTACCTACCTACCTACCTATCAGAATAAAATGCAGGTTACAGAAATTAATTTCAGCCAAATAAAACCCCAATAACAACAGCAATGAGAAAATCAGAAAGAAAATCACGGTGAAAAGATTTTATTGCTTTAGCTATAGAGGTGAATCTTTTATTGTGTGTTTACTGTACAGTCATAACCTGACTCATTTCTATTTCTTTCACCTTTCTAAAATAATACTCCAGTTCTGATATTTTGACACTGCAGTATATATGAAAAGCATTTTCACACATGCTTGCTTTAATCAAATGCCTGACCTTTTGGATGAAGAGTTAATAAGGCAGACTGAGATTTAGGATGCTCAGAACTTTTGTTGCAGTATCCCTTGATATTAAGAGGCTGGGGGTATTTCTTCTGTAATTGAATTACTCCACCAGTCCAAGCTATGTCAGCTAGTCCTGCAGAGGACATCAATGTCTAAAGTGAAATACTTGCCTGCCCACAAAAATTTATAGAGAGAGAGGAAGGGAGGGAGATTTGGATTTCTATTTCCAAAATTAAGGATTACACTTACAGAATGAGATAATTAAATACTCAGAATAAGTTTCTGCTGCTTGCTTAATCCAGGAAAACACCTCATCCCAGTTTTCAGGATACTTTTTTTCTACTTTACAACGGATACCAGGGTAGTCTTTCAAAAGCATGATAGCAAGCTCAAGTCGGATATGCTTAATACCTATTTTAATTAGATTCCTTATCCTTAACTCAAATGGCTTTGCCTTCCTCTTTCATTTTTGAACGCTTAATCCTAACAGTCCTTGAACATATTTGATGTCAAATGTATCACTTTGCATAGAGAAAGGTTTCATTCAATACTTAAAAACAGGCATTCTCATTTGATCACTGCTATTTGCGAAAGGAGAATTGTGATATGCAGGGAGCAGGATTTTAATACTGTGATCCCTAAAGGATCCTATTTTAGAAGATAGGATTGAATCCTTTTCATCAAAGCTGCTATCGTTAATTGTGAATTTGGGGCCTTGGGTAACCACATTTTAGGATATCACATCCTCCAAGCAAACATTTGCAGCAACTGTTTTAACTGGTTTCAGCCTCCTAGCTTCATTTGAAGAAATCATGAACATAAACACAATACATCTCTAATACAATTACATCTCTAATAGCAATTAAACTTCAATTGCTATCAAATTATAAGAATTTGCTGAAAATAAGATCCCACACACTTCTTTTAGCTGGATTTTTTAAAAAAATAGCTTTTAATATTTCATTGAAGCAAAGCTTGATGTTTTCTAAGTTTCTCCCACTAATTTAAAGACTATTCAAATATCCATATATTATTTGTATTTACATTTGGGAATATATGAAACTATCTTCCCCATTAATGCTTGATTGCATCAGCAGAAGTTATTCTTGGCGTAACTAAGAACTGTACAAAACTGAACTTTCCAAAAGTTCCACTGATTTTAAAGGATAAACTAATACATGCTTAACCATCTTTTTGCATGTAATCAGTGGCACTCAAAAATGTGCTATTTTGATAGGGTGGCGACTCAAATTATTAACCAAAGTACTTGAGTTAAACCAAGCTTTAACATGGATTACTACTATGTTGTTCAGAAGTGAAGGGTGAAACAAGGACAGATTGTCCAAGAGTTCTGTAGTCAAATGACCATTTGTGAAGAATGACATTCATACCAATATCAACAGAACCAACTTTTATTGCAGAATCATTTGAACCCCTTTCCGGTATTCAAATGAATGGGGCATGACTAGATAAAGGTAGTCTTTAATCTACAACCATTTGCTTGGCGACGGTTCAAAGTTATGGTGGTGCTGAATGAATGGTGGTTATGACCTGTCTTCAGAGGTCATCTCAGCACTCCTGCGGTCACAGTTGCAACTTGGGCACTTGGCAACCCATCCATACTTATGACTGGTTGCAGGGCCTCACAATCACAATTGCCATTTGCAAACTTCTCTGCCAGCTTCCCAAAATGTCAATATGGGGCAGAGTTTCCACCTCCCATGCACCTATCTACAGAGTCTCTCTGCCTATGCTGCAATGGTCACTCATTTTCTCCTGCAGACCGTTCCTGCCCATCGCACCATTGTGTATCCACCCCAACAGCACTTCCTGCACCCTCTCACACTCTCATGCACCCAACCCATGCTGAGCCTCTTCTCCATCCCCTCACTCAGCCCCCTCTCTCATCCAGCAGCAGCCACCTACCTGCCTGCCAGCTTTGGATTTACAACTTCCTGGTGGCTTCCCCACTGACTTTGCTTGTGGGAAGCCAGCAGGAAGTTGCCATCTTAACAACCGTGGGATTCAGTCAATGACAGCAATTACTAAAAGTGATGCAGTCACACTTTACAGTTGCATCACTTAGCACTGGAAATTCTGGTCCCAACTGTCATCATAAATTGAGGACTACCTGTAATTAATGTATCAGGAGGTAGAAGGAAACTTCTAAAAGAACTTTGAGAGGCCAAGTATGTTCAATGGCCATGGAACCTTGGCTGCTGAAAGGAAACTTAAGAGAAGGGAAGAGTATATTAAAGGAAAGCACAAGTAAACTTAAAGCACAAGTAAGCTTTGGTGGCTCAGGCTGTTAAATGCCTGCTCTTAAGATCCAGCTGTCTACAATTACTGTAGGCTTGAATCCCACCAGGCTCAAGGTTGACTCAGCCTTCCATCCTCTCGGGGTAGGTAAATTGAGGACCCAAGATGGTTGACCTTGTAAAAATGCCGCTTAGTAATAAGCAGGCATATACAATGGAATGAAGGCTATTGCTGAGCGCATTGGGTTGTGCTCCAAAAATTGTAAGCCGCCCTGAGTCTTCAGAGAAGGGCAGCATATAAATGTAATTAAAAAAAATCGGAAAGATCCAGGATCAAGCCCCTGCTTTGCTATGAAGCTCAGTGGATGATTTTGGGCTGGTTGCCAGCCTATCAGATGGCATTTCTGTTAAAGAGATAAAATGTGAGAGGACACATGCTATCAATGCTGCCTTGAGCTACTAAAGAAAAGGTAGGTATCCTTGCAATAAATAGCGGGTGATAATTTTATATTTCGCAACACTGTAATTTTTTAAATGATTATTTACCAAATCTCTCCACTTACCCTTATGTATTTCAACATATTCTGGAAATAACATAGCCACACCTTTATTTCCAATGTTTCTAATTTAGGTAAGCCCAGGGCTGGATCAAGCAGAAAGAGTTGAGAGTGAAGAGGAACCAGCACAAAGATAAAAATGGGAAAGCAGTATTCTCCCTACTTCTGCCCCTCATTTAAAACAGGTACAAACTCTGTCTTGCTGGAATAACTTCCTTATGAACAATTCTAAAAAATGTCCTAGGTACCACTTCAGTTTGTTACGTGATCCCTACATCCTTCGCATCAGGGGTTTATTCCTTAACTTTTTTTTTCTTTGTAAAGTGCATCCCATTCTAATTTCCTCTTTTCCTTCACCACTATCAGCATTTTTCCTTTTATACAGCCATTCATGAGAGCTCCTGGAATGAGGGGTGTTGAGAACTGTCTGAATAATCAATGTTTCTAGTTTCACTTCCTTACACCACCATCTTTCTAGCCCCTGACCTCCTTATGTTTAATGAGTATGTCTGCAGTACTTGAAAAAAATCCAAATACCCCTATTAGGAAACACTTTAGATATCAGCCTTTCCTCGTTGCTCACCTGCTTCCCTTACTGCCTCTATAGAGGCAATATCCTGCTGTTTGACCCGTCAATCAGATTTAAACAGATATAAACTGGTAGGAACCTTTGGCATAAAAGAAAGAAAAGTAAAACTTAAGACTTGAGGACAGAACATTACCTAGTTTATTATTTAACAGAGTAAAGGGGGAGAAACTTTTTTTTCATCTATCAAAGAAATTTTGTAACATCTTTAACACTACCACAATAATTTGGTGCAGTTCCACATTAAAATCAAAGCAGATGGAAAGGCAAGTCAAATCCCAGAGGAGCAAGGCAGTAATGAATTAACCTTACTTAATTATACTGACATTACTTAACCTCTTACATCTTTGTCTTTGGGGGAACATACAAAGGGGAGACTTTTAAAAAATTCATACTGGAGTTACTCTGGGGATCCCAGACTCTGTCTTCAATAAGCTTATATAGACATCATTCCTGATGGTGGAGGCCAAAGTTCTGATGACACAAAGCTAGGGAACATATTTCAATTGCTAACATTTTCAAATCCAACATTTAAATTTTTTGAAAGTGAAAGAGGGAAGAGAACATAGCAACAAATGTACCAGGTTTGTGTCAGCTGAGCTTTTCTCCGTAAACGAAAATTCTTTGTGAGCAGAAATGTACATATATAAAACCATGGAAGCTAGCTGATGAAAAGCTACTTAAATTTCCTGGCTATATTAGCACATATTACAAGTGGTTATAAAACCAGTTTTGTTTTAAGCTGTACTTTATCACAGTTACGAATAGCCAAACAAAAATCCATACCCTGAGCTAGTATCCCATTTCCTAAATGTAAAGATCAAATCTGTAGGTCACTTTTCACTATTGTCTGCTTTGCTCAAAGATGAATATTTTAAACATCACTATGTGTGAGCACGAAAAAGGAGACTAACGTGTGTTTTTTAATGAGTCCTGAAGAGTTGTTTTTCTGTGCAAATGTAATGTGCAAATTAACAAATGAGTGAGTGAAAAAGTCCACTAGCTACCTGCATTGATATTTTGAAGAAAAAAATCACTGTGTTGCAGGAGAAGCATGGAAATAGATAACTCTGTTCCTGCATTCCTTCCATGTGCCAGAACAAAACAGAACATTTATGGAGTACAAAAGAACTTTTACATACTATATAACAACCTTTCCAAGATTGCTACCAAACAACTGAGAGCCAACTTAGTTCTCTGAGAAACAAATCTATATTATAGCTGTGTTTTCAAACACCTGTTGTGCTTTGCAGTTTAGTTGTGTGTGTGTGTGTGTGTGTGTGTGTGTTTGGGGGGATATCTCAGCTGTTCCCTGTCACAGAACAAAACAAAGAGACACCCAACACAGATTGTCATCAGATGCCTTGAGACAGCATTCTGAAAACTTGGGGCCTCTCAGGCACTTCCTTTTCTATTCATAAACCTGAGAAAAAGCATAGATTTATCTGATAGTTCCAAAGACACAGTCAAAATACACTTTCTACCGGGGTTCATTCAACTAGTTAACTCACTCAGCTAGCTCAGTTTTGAGCACTTATTTAAAGTTCTCCCAGGGCAACCCTCAAACAGAAACTGCTTTGGACCTCATTAACTGACAGTCTCAGAAAACTGTTGGGTATCCTTGGGAGGAAAGAAGGCAGACAGGACGCACGGAGAACCCAGATCCCGTCCCCCCCATCCCCCACCCTACTGATTTTAGCTGCGGAAGGTGATTTAATACCTCAACTTTCTCATCCCCCAACAAAGGCTGCCTCAAGTCATTACCCCAGATTGCCAGAGCCAGGAAGACTGACAGCTGAAACGATCGTTTAAGTGGATCCCGCCGTTCTTAAGTTATCCTTCCCTCTCTCACCGTCCCCCCCCCTCCCACGCCACCTCAGCTCTTCCAGAAGCCCGGTCTTCTTCCTTCGCGCCTTCTGGAGGCTGCTTTCGGCGGAGCTCCCTCCCAAGCCGATTTCCTTCCCTCCCCAGTAATTGCCCTTTTAATTAGCTTAGTCTTTGAACCCTCGCCTAAAGTCCTGCCGTCTCCGCCACCCTATTCTCCACCACCCTCTACCCCCGCCCCCCAAGTAAGACCCGGTCTCAGATTCGAACAAGTCGTGACAATTTACGGTTCCTTGAAACTTACAGGCAGCTCTTCTCTACCACCCGCACCCGCCGTCCCTTTACCCCACGGGCCACATTTGCACACCCAGGGGAGGGCACCTTCCCCCTCATTCCGCCAGAAGAGCTGGTGTTTTTTTTTGAGGTGGGGGAGTAAATCTTTTTCCCTTCAGACGCCAAGCTGTCTTTTGTGAAGGAGTTTAATCATCAAGCCGGCAGCTCTTCCCCTCCTCAATAATAGCCTTTTCTCCCTCTTTGCTTTGAAGAAATAGGAGGGCGGGGGGAGAGAGAAAGAGGGGGGGGAAATACACGCACACACACTCCCGGAAGAGAGAATAGGCTGGCAGGGACCGAAGAGACAATCCCGGAACAGAGCGATCTTCAAAGAAAGTCGTCAAAGCGGGTCCGCGGCACGCATTCACAAGGACATTTTGGGTCCGGCAGCAAGAGGGGCTTGCGGGAGGCGCGGGTAAATAAGCCGGTCCTTGGGAAGCTTTGTTGACTTCCGGAGCCGTCCCTTGCAGAGCGAGCGAGCGGAGCGGCGCATGTGCCCGTCTCCGGGCAGAGCAGGAGGGGAGCGCGCTCGGTCTCGCCGCTCAGCCCGGCTCCCCCAGCCGAGACTTGAGGCGGGCTCTTTCCTTTTGCGGCTGCCCGGCAGAGAGCGCCGGCCGGCAGAGCATCGCGACAGCCCTCCCTTTTTCCGCCCCCCCACCTCCCCGCCGCCGCAATCGCGACCCGCCACCTACCGTCCTCCTTGTCCAGCACCATTGTGGCGGGGATCGGCTGCCTCCGCCGCTCCGTCGCTGGCTCGCCCTCCAAGCCGCCGGTTGCTGATCCTTCGCTCCGTTAGAAAGAAAGGCTCGGAGCGCGGTGCGGGGGTGGGGGGGGGGGGACGGGAGGGTTGGCGAAGCGGGCCTCGGCTACCGCCGCCTGGCTTATCCTCCCGGTTCCCTCTCTTCTTAGCTTCCCCCACCCGCCCCCTCTGTCACAGGCAGCCCCTCGCCTCCGGCCGAGCCGGTTACACTTGCCCGACTTTTAACCTAGATCGCGCTCAGTTAGAATTACCCGAGGAGGCAAATCCCGCCGGGGAGCAGGCTTGGTCGGCGTCTCTCCCCCCCCCGACACCCCTTTCCCCTAAAGCGGCAGAGATAGTAGCGACCACCTCCTCGGAGACTCCTATCCTTCTGGTGGGTTGCAACTGAATGCCAGTTTGGAGATGGCACGCACGGAGTGGGGATAGCGCGAAGGGGGGGGGGGAGGCAGGAAGGTAAGGTACGAAGTGGTGGCTCAGCTTCTCTCGTTCTTGCCTTTCCCTTAACCTCCGAACAATAGCAACAACAGTGCCCCTTGCTCTTAATGCGAACCCACAGGATCCTTCCTTAAACCCTCTTTTGCTGTTGCTACTGCGGAGGCAGATAAGCTTCTAAAGTGCTTTTCTCTGGATTTGAGTCTAAATCTGAAATTATATATATATTATATTTTTAAAAAAAATGAAGGAAAGAACAGGATGGGAAGATGCAAAGCTATCACTGAAGCAAATGTGCTTGCCTGCTGCCCTCTCTCTCAATTTATGTGCTTGCACTCTCTCCTGCTGCTGAATAAATGCACACATTTCCCAGGGACCCTCAGATTCCCCTGTTAATTAAATCAATTCATTATGCTCAGATCTGATTAGCAGCCCCCTTCCCCCTCTCTTTGAATCAATTATTCAATACACAAACATAATTGCCTGTGCCAGAGGTGTCTAAGTATTAGCTTATTTAACTCCAAGGACACTAATTACCCCTAGGGCAAGGGAACTTTTCTCATTAATTCTGACAAAACACAAAAGCACAGTTAAAGTGGGTGTGTGAGAGAGAGGGGGGAAAGGGGGGAGGGAGAGGGGGGAAGAGAAAATCGGGAGGGGGAGCATTTATTGCTGAAACACGTGCTACTGTGTAAACTATTGTCATTCTGTCTGTGGCATTCACTGACTCCCTAACTCCCTCCCCTCTACCTTAACTTTCCAGAACTACAGAGAAAAAGTCGAGGTGAAGAGAATTTAGAGGGCATGGTGGGCTTAAGAAGGGTTCACAAGGAATTCTTCTGATTCTTTGGAGGGAGATTTCAGAATTGCTGGTAGGGAGCAAAGCCAAACCGCCTCCTGTGCTTTGCTTCCTAAAATGTGAAGGGATAGAGACCCTGAGAAAATGGCAAACTCACCGATTCCATACCCAGGAGTAACAGGAATTGAAAGCTTACACTCTGAAATTCCTGAGGCACTGGTTTCCTATGATTTACCATATAATGGGTTGGATTTTCCATTAGTAGAAACCAGATGCTAGTTCTGTTCATTTGAAAGGAAGACTAGATACAGCTGACATCAACAATCATAGTCAGCATGTGCATAATGTTCTCCCCCTCCCCCCTTCTTTGCCAGACTATTTAAAAGGGTTGACTTGCTGCTTTCCAGGTCCTTTCATGGGTTTCCTTGTGTGGACTTTTTAAATAGAGCTTGTAATTTATTCCTGCACTCCCCACCCCTTTTGTGCCAAATTAGGAGTTTTTACTTGCTATTGTCGGGGGTCCTCAATGTGTGCCGAAGTATAGAAGATACCTTTTTTATTGTTTGTTTCCTTAGGCAATGCATGAGCTGATCCATTAATCCATCTGGCTTTCTGTATCAAGAAGCTAATATTAACTGTATTCATCCTGGGTTTAGTTTATCCACCAGCACTTCCCACATCTGGCTAAGTTTTCATCCCTCTGGTTCAGGGTGGTTCCTCTTGATGGAGCACACTCAAATTATCAACAACTTTGAAAGAGGGGGAGATCACTAACTAAAGCCCTTGTTATTTTAGTTGGAGGGTTGGTTTTGTTTTTGGCCTGGTGTCCACAATCCCACATCATATTATTCACCCATGGCAGGACTTCCGTAATTAAATGGGTTCATTTGGCCATGCTTTCCATTATCTTTAAAGCACACCTTGTCCGTATCACTTAAAGCCAAGGAAAGGGGAGGGGGGAATCCCAGCAAGATAGTTGCCAAGTGAGCTTAACAGAAGTACACTCATTGCTTTTTGCAAGTATAAATATGACTTGGAATACAGCACTGTGTTCCATTAGCTCAGGATGTGTTTCTATGAGTATGAGGATAAAATGTCTTCAGCTTGGTAACACAACAAACCCTGTTAATTTTCTGGTCTTTAATTTTCACTGGATGGCATATACTGTATCCACAGGGACCTGACCTGCTTAACTCAATGAATCACATTTTGAAAGAATACAACTGAGCTGGAGAAATACCAAGGCGTGGAGAAATCATTTTGCACTGAGCTCTTTCCCAAGGGGATAACACTTGCAGAGTTGATCCTACATAGCGGACTTTTCTTTCAACTGCTACAATGATTGATCAATATCTAAAATGGGAAAGAACCTGATTCGATTAAATGTAAATACATGCTATGTGAAACTGTCCTATGCAAAACTGAATCAATAAGCTCTCTTGATGAAAATTCCTTGTTCTGAACAACAGCAGATTTCCCTCCAAGTTTCTGGAAAAGACCATTCTGAGCTTTGAATGTTTCTGAAACTTTGGTGGGAAAAAAAGATTGTAAGTGACCATGGAGTTATGCCCTTTTTTCAAATGAGGGCTCAAATTCAATGCCTCATGGATGAGAAAATTTGTGAGAACTATATAGTCTCAATTGAATAGGATGCAATTAGTTTGGTGATGAGTATGAATATTTTACTTAAGAAGTAGATAATCACAGCTAAATTTAAAACTTACCAAAGAGAGGATGGACTATGAATAACAAAAAGATAGGAGAAGGTGATTTGTTCTAACAGATGCAATTACACATTTTGAAAAAGCAGGTTACAGTGCGATATGCATAGGGTTTAAACCAGGAAAATCAAACTTTTTTAGACTAATGGCCATAGAAAGTGTCTGGTCACCAGTACAGAAATTGCAACAGGCCAAATCAAGAATAGTAAACAAAAAGTTTAAATTAGCAATAGCAATAACATTTAGATTTATATACTGCTTCACAGTGCTTTACAGCCCTCTCTACGTGCTTTACAATCTAGGCCAGAGGTGGGCAATTATGGCCCCTTTACAACTTGTGGACTTCAACTCCCAGAATTCCTGAGACGGCACAATCATGGCAATTCCTGGGCATGGCTGGGACAGGAATTCTGGGAGCTGAAGTCCACAAGTTGTAAAGGGGCCATAATTGCCCACCTCTGATCTAGGCCCTCATTTTACCAACCTCAGAAGGAGGGAATGCTGAGTGCTGAGTCAACCTTCAGTATTGAACTGCTGGCAGTGAGCAGAATCTGCCTGCAATACTGTATTCTAACCACTGGGCTATCATGGCTCTAATTAATCCAATTAAGCATAGTATGGATTATTCCATATTAAAAGTGTAAATGTCCTATGATATGGCTACTATTTGGGGAGTGGATTTGATGAATCACATATACCGTATTTTTTGCTCCATAAGATTTACCCCCCAAAAGTGGGTGGAAATGTCTGCATCAGTGCTGGTCCTTTGGTGAATAGCAGCCGGGCCGCTGCAGGGGTCCTTTTACAGTGCTGAACGCCACCTCTTCTGTCTTTGTCATTGCTCACCTCTTCTGTCTCTTTTCTGCAGTGCAGGAACCAATAGGCAGAGCTGGCACATAACAAGACACCTATCTGTGGTCCGCTCAGGCTCCGCCTAACTTTTTTCTCTTGTTTTCCTCCTCTAAACCTAGGTGCGACTTATGGTCAGGTGCACCTTAAAGTTCGAAAAATATGGTAAATGATTCTTTTTGGCAACTGGTTCATATTTATTACTGCTGCAGTGTCCTGGGGCCACGTGATCTCCTTTTGTGACTTTCTGACAAGTAAGGTCAATGGGGAAGCCATCTTCACTTAACAACCATGTTATTAACTACTGCAGTGATTAACTTAATAACTCTGGCAAGGATGGTCATAAAATGGGACAAAACTTACTGAGCAATTGTCTTGCTTCACAACAGAAATTCTGGGCTCAGTTGCAACCATTTGCTTACCGACTATTCAAAGTTACAATGGCACTGAAAAAAATGATATATATATATATATAAAATTGAGAGTACACGGGAAAAGACCCAAACGCGCCAAGACCTGCATACCTCTACCCGTGAAAATCTACAAAACACACACACACACACACACTAATTAATATTTTTCTTACCAATATAGCAATAATCACAATTTCTTATGACTATTATTTAATATACCTATTTTTTTAACAATCTTAACTTATTTCCTATATTCATCTACTCCATTTTAATTTGTTTCATTTTCCAACCATAGATAAAATACATCCATATAATATTCCATTTCTTCTTTTTCTTTAATTACCAGTGTTAATCTATTCATTTCTGCACATTCAAATACTTTCTCAATTACTTTTCCCTCTGCTGGTATCTTATCACTCTTCCAATTTTGAGCAAATACAATTCTAGCTGCTGTTAATATATGTATGATTAAATATGTTTTTTTATGTAACCTTCAGGAAGCATCCCTAATAAAAATATTTCAGGTTTCAGATCTATATGTTGTTTTATCATTTTTCCCAACCATGTGAAAAAAGTGACTTGTATTGATTGATTGATTCCCACCCTTCCCTGCTACATGTGTAAAGAAAAAGAATGCTGTTTGGGTCCAACTCTAAAACCAAGTTGCTTTCTTCTTTATTAATACTGGTATGACTCCCAGTTTCATGAATAGGTCAGGTTGCATTTGTTTCAAATCTAGTAAGATCTCTATATATATGGGTTGAAGATTCACAAATAAGTATGAGGTTTAAATAACAGAATGTTGTTGATTAAAAAATGAATTCATACTGAATATCCTTTCCTAATCATAAATTAAATGGCACATAGATACAACCTCATAAATTAAGGCTTCATCGGTTGTACTTTTATATGTATTGCTAATTCTATAACCTGGTGGTTAATGGTGGTTCATTGTCAATGAGTAAGCTCTGCATTAATTGTGAATGAAGCATCAAAGTAGTCATTTGAGTTGCAAATGTTAAAGCCCTCATTTTAAAGTTTTGTTTTGTTCTGTTCAAATAAACTACTGAAAAAAGAAAAATACAATTCCTTTCTTTCAATACGTCAAAGCAGAGAGAAAGATTTCACAAAATTGCATATCAGCCATGACTTGGGAGTTTTAGATTATTTTTTCCATGCTATGAATTACTTTGACATTTTATTTGTTTGATGAATTTATTCATCATTTTCTTATTTAGAATATTTTTGTTTGAATTCAGAATGCCAATTTTTATTTATTTATTAGCGTTTTAGCCTGCTGCAATAATGCACATCTCAGGGACTAAAAACATCCATAGTACATGTAACAGTAGTAAAATTAGCCACAAAAACAAGACTGATAATTGATGTAAAGGAATATGTAAACAATTCCTTCAGTGTTGCCCTTGCTAAATTGTTAAAAAGCCCTGGGAGAGACATCTACTTTTAACTTGCTTCTGGAAGACCACCAAATTCAGGGCAAGTCTGACCTCCAGTGGACATCTATAACATGGAGGCCATAATGGAGAAGCATTTCCTCCAAACATTGACATCTCTACCCTTCTGATTTCATGATAGTGGGGAACTGTCAGCAATTTTCCCAGGTTGTTCATATTGGATGAATGATCAATGGTGGATGAAGGAAACAGTTCTGAAAAGTATTTCAGCACCAAACTATATAGGGTTGTATGGGTCAAAACCACGATCTTAAACTGCACTTAGAAGCCTATTGGTAGCTATCACAGCACCTGTGGACAGGTGTCATATGTTGACAGTATCTTGAATAGGAAGATAGAAACATCAAATTTCCAACCAACTATAATCCCCAAGTATTTTAAAGGTTGAACACATTGCAATAGTCCAACTGAGTGGTGATGTGAACATGAATTACTTTGCAAGGTCCTTCTACCAAGGTAGGCTAGAACTGTTGCACCACCTGAACATATGATCTCCTCTTTAGAGTTTCTACCTCCCCATCAGCAGTAGCATAAATCCAGGATGACTACTAAAGCATGGATCTGCTCGCTCAAGGACAATACAATCCCTTCAAGAGACAGCACTGAAGCTAGTACAGAACCTTGACAAAGCAGCAACTTTGTTTTGCTTAGATTCAACTACAGTTGGTTTATTTCCATCCAGAACTTGACACCTCTAAATAGTGGGACATATCTTTTGACTACCCTGTCAGTGTAGTCCAGGCTGGTGGTATATAATTGGGTATCGAATTGATGCTACCAATCCTCTGAGCAGACAGGTGATCTTTCTTGGCAGTTTCATGTAGACAAATGAGGAGGCCGGGATCAAAACCTACATACTCCACATATAAGAGGCCACTGAGATTAAAATTAACATGAAATATCATAAATCTTTTAGATGCTGATTGGGACCAAAGAGAAGATTTGAAAAGAATTTTCCAAAACCTGGTAACAACTCAGATGAAGATCCTTTGCGTTCTCCCATGTGGTGGAAAGATGGGCTTGCAAGAAAGCACAATTTAGGCTTTTGGGCCTTTAATGGTTGATAGTGATAACTTTTGTCAAGTAAGCAAATGGCGATCAGTGCAGATCTTTCAGGAAAGGCATCAGAAGCTCCTATATCTTGCATAATTAACTGCCTCGTTTCCAAATTTGGGATGTCTATTATTACATTTATACTCCATTCTAAACAGCTCAATTAAAGTGTTGATGCAGTAATGCATCCACTATTTTTAAAAAGCCAACAGCATTTTAGGGATGATAGTAAAATTGCTTCTGAAGTTTGTCTGCTGAAGTGACTAGTGGATTTCCTTGGTTGGTCACTGTGAGAACAGGTTGCTGAGCTAAATGGACAGGAGTCCAATTCAGCAGGCCTTGCTTATGTTCTCAGGGTCTTTCTGTACTTAAATTGGCTTATAACAATTAAAGAAGGTAGAAAGTATTAAACACAACAGCAAAATCGCTGCAGTAAAAATCAGCATTAAAAGCAAGATTATTTAAATGAATTAAAATTTAAAAGCTAGGTGAACACATATGCTTTTGCTGTTTTCCCAGTATAATTTTTGCACCATTTACTATTTCTGGGTACTTTTCTCAAGGGCAGCCCCACAGAAAACATACTGCAGCAGTGCAACCTAGGTGGGATGCAATGAAAGGGTAGAAAAGTGTTACCAAATTCAAAAGTGTTACCAAATTTGGGGAGTTTCACATCTGCTCTAGACAAAATTCTCTCTTCTGCATTATTAAAGAAAATGTCTGGGGGAGGGGGGTGATGTATCCAATATCTTCTAATTCATACCTTAGTCCAATATTTCTCAACTTTAGAAAATTAAGATATGTGAACTTCAACTCCCAGAATTCCCCAGTCAAGATGCTGGCTGGGGAATTCTGGGAGTTGAAGTTCACAGGCCTTAAAGTTTGCATAGTTGAGAAACCAACTTAATTTCTTAACCATCCTACTATACTGGCTCTCTTGTGGTTATATAGTAACATCAATTAGGCCACAGTGTTGCATTTTTTTTCTTTACCTGTAAAGAAAACAAAAACTACACCACAAAATTCAGCCTCAGTGGAGAACCAAAATATGGTTATAAGTCTAATGCTCATGGGATTTATGTGAACACTGAAATTTTGTCTTGGATAGCAGTCCTTGTGAACTGGGGCTGAACATGCCCTAAAATTGACCACATTTAATTGACAGTTAGCCTTGTTTATGAAAATTGACTCTGTGGCTTGAAGTAAAGGCATTTTAAAATGTTAAGTTTAGAATAGTTTTGTTAAAATTGCCCATGTTTTAGCTACAGCTTTCCTTTTGATATTCTGAAAAATACAAGATGAAAGACAACTCATAACACTAAGTCTCCAGAGAATATGTTTGCAATGTCTTTCTAACATAAGACTGGTACTTCTGTTTTTAAGCTGTGAAATCTTGTGAGTTTACTGGGAATTCACAGGTATTAAAGGAACTAAAGAAAGTAGCTTTGGTATACCTCCCTGAACTGGATTGTGTTAGTACATTGGATATTGGATTGAATTAAAGTCTCTTTAGGGATATTGTAAAAAGATACAAGGCAAATGAGCATCAGTGACTTACACAGGGGATACCTCCAGGGCCACCTGCACTGTAAAAGGGAGGATTGGCCTCTAGAATAACATCTGAAAAGGTTGCTGCAGGTGTTGCTAAAAATGGTACCATAGTTCCTCGCTGTTTAGAGGTGGGCAGCACCCCCGCTCATTTTAAATGCAGCTCATCCCTCAAAAATGAAGAGTTGCCCCCATTCAATGAAAAGCTGTCTATCCCAAGGAAAGTATCATATAATCATTACTTATGCTTAGTAGGTTTCCTTTTCAAAACCAATTTAGGCCAAGACACTTAAAATAGTATCTTCTACACACAATCAAATAATGCAGTTCTAGGAACAAACACACAACTAACTGGATACCAAAACTAGTGTCAGATCAGTGGCATTTCGTGGGCAATATTTATGGCCTTACATATTTATAATGGAAAGAAACTTGACTTGGGAATTGCAAAATCATCTAATGTACACAATTGGAAGAAATTTTGGAAATCATCTAAGCTAATCTAAACACACACCCAGTACTCTTGATCCAGGGCTAATGCATCACTGACTGATGTCCATTTAACCTCCATCTAGGAAAATGTCTATGGAGGGTTATTTATTTTTTATTTTATTTGTTGGTCAAACATGTACAAGAATACAAGTATAAGTATGAACATAAACAGGAACAAAGGAAGTAAATACAGATAAATGGGGACAGTAAGGCAGGGACAGTAGGTACGCTGCTGCACTTATACATGCCCCCTTTAAGGACCTCTTAAGAATGGGGTGAGATCCATGGTAGGCATTTTGAGATTGAAGTTGTGAGGGGTTGAGGCTGTAACAACGGAGTCTGGTAGGGCGTTCCAGGTGTTGACACTCTGTTGCTGAAGTTCTCAGTTATCCAGGTCATGGTTGTCTCAAGGGTGCTTTTTTCAAGAGGCAACTGGAGCCCTGGTTAACAACTACTGGTTCAGTGACCATTTGAAGTTATGACAGCACTAAACAAATGGTATTTACAATCAATACTTAATGTTCTGGCTGACTGAGAACTCCCATGGTTATGTGATCACAATCCTGCTGATTGACAATTGGCTCATGCTTGATGGCTGCAGTGTCACATGTCATGTGATAGCCATTTGCAAATTTTCTTGCCAGTTTCCCAAAAGCAACGTTAATGGGAAAGCTGGCAGGATACAGTAGGTTACAAGTCACACTGGTAAGCTGCTTGCATTCTAACAACTTCTTCCCCCAAGGAGTCAAGCTATAGTACCCACAGCATCCCACTGCCTTCAGTGGCCTCTCCCACCTGGCGGTAGCCACTTACCTGCCTGCTGACCTGTTTGCAAGCCACCTCCTCACCTAGCAGCTCACAATTCTCTATTCATGACAGCAATGGAAAGCGCCAGAATTGCTGTCGCTAAGCAATGCAGTCGTATGGTGTCATGCTTTTAAACTGCATCACTTAGTAATGGAAATTCCAGTCTCAATTGCCGTGATAACCTTAAGACTAGCTATAACTAATTGTTTCTTGTTTTGTCTTTTGGAACAAGTTCATCAATCTTCTAACTGGTGGCCAATGGGCCAGATGCGTCACACACAGGCCACATCGACCCCAGCTCTGTGAATGGGAAAAACGTCTGAAACATCACGTGATGGCAATGTGACTCCATGAGTTTGACACCTGTGTTCTACATGATAGGCCTTAAGGTTTTTTTTAAGGCAGCACTCATGACTTCCCACCATCTCCTTTAGGCTAAGCTTTTAAGTTTACTTCATAAGTTTTTCTTTCTATTATCTTAATGGTCCTCCTCTGAACGGCCTCTAATTTGTCAGTTCTTCCCTATATTGTGGTGCCTAAAGCTGAATGCAATATTGTGTGTGTGTATGTGTGTGTAGTTTGACCAATGTTTAATAGAAAGAAACAATGACTTATCTTGATCTTCACACTTAGGATTGTGTTTTTTTTACAGGGCTGCATTACAGGTAGTCCTTGACTTACAGCCACCCGTTTAGTGATCATGCAAAGTTGGAATGGCACTGAAAAAGTGAATTATGACTGTTTGTCCCATTTATGACTTTTGCAGCATCCCCATGGTCATGTGAATCAGACACTCAGTAACTGGCATGTATTTATGACAGTTGCAGTGTCCCATGGCAATGTGATCAACTTTTGTGACCTACTGACAAACAGACTTAGTGGAGAAGTCAGATTCACTTAACAGTCATGTAGTCAACTTTTTTTTCATTCATATTTATATCCCGCCCTTCTCCAGAGACTCAGAGTGGCTTACAATTTTTGGGATACAACCCAATGCGCTCAGCAATAGCCTTCCTTCCATTGTATATGCCTGCTTATTACTAAGCGGCATTTTTACAAAGTCAGCTTATTGCCCCCAACAATCTTGGGTCCTCACTTTACCTACCCCGAGAGGATGGAAGGCTGAGTCAACCTTGAGCCTGGTGGGATTCGAGCCTGCAATAATTACAGGCAGCTCGAACTAAGTGCTAGGCTATTAACAGCCTGCACCACCAACTTAATGACTGCAGTGATTCATTTAACAAAAATGGCAAGAAAAGTCACAAAATGGGGGCAAAACTCACTTAACTGCCTTGCTTAGCAATGAAAATGTTGGGCTCAATTCTGATTGTACATTGAAGACTACCTGTATACCGTAGACTCATATTCAGCTTATCCAGCACACTCAGATCCCTCTTTGGCATATAATTTTAATAAAGCTTTTAAGAAAGAAGATAACACTAATACAAACTAATCCAAACTATGTAGGAAAAAAGAAAAAGAAATAAATAAAAAAAAGCAAAAGTGCAAGAAAGGAAAAATTTAAAAAAAAAAAATAGAGAAAGAAAGAAAAAGAAGTGGTTTCTGATATTCTTCAATTATAAGTACAAACAGACAAAAAAGCCCCTCTAAAGCAGGTAGATCCAACTATGGCAACTTTAAGACTTGTAGACTTCAACTTCCAGAATTCTTCAGTCAACATGGCTGGCTGGAGAATTCTGGGACTTGAAGTTCACAGGTCTAAAAGTTGCCAAGGTTGGACACCCCTACCGTAAAGTGACAACATTTTAGTCTTCTTTCTATAATCTATGCTGTCTAATCAGAAATCAGACATTTTTTTCATTTTTACACAAACAGACCATAGGGGGCTTCCAGTCACCAATAAATGAAATAATGTTTTTTCTAATCAGTTAGTTATCCATTTCACCAGTATCTACCAATATCATCACACTCAGATGCTTTCTACATACTGTGTCTTGCTTCCAAGCTTGGTTTTCTCATTCACCCTACATACCTATCCTTAATGTTTTCTACAAAGATAAAAAATTGTGCATTTACCTGTTTTTCTGTTTGGGTTCATATTTGGATTTTGGCCATTCTAGCTTGTCAAGAACCCTCAAATCTTGATACTATGCTCTAAGGCAGCGGTGTCCAACCTTGGTAAACTTGACAAATTTAAGACCTGTGGACTTCAACTCCCAGAATTCCCCAGCCAGCCATGTTTGTTATTCTCCCTAGTTTTGTTTTGTCTGCAAACGTATTAATCATATTCTCTAACCCCCTTATTCCAATCATTTCTATTGATCAGCACAGAGTATAGAATGGAGCCCCATATTATCCTTCCAAGTTGACATGGAGACGTATATTTCTTCAGTACAATTCTTCAACTTATTCTGCATCTAATAGTAGCATAATCCAATCCACATTTTGCCATCTTCAATTCTAGAATCTCGCAGGGGACATTGTCAAATGCTTTGCTGAAATCAAGCTACCACTGTTGTCCCATGGATGGTTAAGCTGATCACTCAATCAAAATAGAACATAGTGTTTTGACACGATTTATTCTTGATAAACCTATGCTGGCTCCTGCCAAGCAATATGTTCTCTCCTAAGTGCTCATAAATTGAAGGCTTATTAAGAACAAAGAGTTACATTAATTGCAGTGGGATACAAATGAATAGTCCATTCTATGGTTATCTGATATTAATTTCAAGCTGACTGAGCTGTAGTTACCCAAGTCTTTTCTGCCACTCACCTCTTTGAGGGGGCATGGTGGCTCACATGGTAAGACGTTAGGCCTGCATACCACTGGGGTTGACAGCTTGGCGGTTCGATTCCTGTGAGTGAATAAACACATAGGACAAGAAAGGAGCCTCCCCCTGAATGTCTACTGGCATTCAGGCATCCTGCGGGTAAAGATAACATCACCTGTAAAAATTCCTTTCACAGAGGCAGCCAGCCCCCTTGGTGATCCCTGGCTAAAATGTGCCATACGGTAAGTAAATAAATAAATAAATAAATAAATAAATAAATAAATAACCTCTTTGAAGATAGGAACAATGCAAGTACTCCTCATCTTATGACCAAAATTGAGTCTAACATTTCTGTTATTGAGATGATTGTTAAATGAGTTTTGCTCCATTTACAACCTTTGTTGCTATAGTTATTGAGTGAATCACTGTGTCATGCCCCTGGTGGAGACTGACTCTGAGGGAGAAGAAGAACAGCCGACAAGGAGTGGAGGAGGCTGGGAAAGGGCAGAGGCCAGCTGGGCAGTCAGAGGAGGACCCAGGCCCATCCCCTCTCCATCCTAGGGCATGAAGGGAGGAGAGGATAAGGGAGAGATGTGGTTTATGGGGAAGGAGAGGGCCTTGATCCTCTTCATGGGCTACAGCTGTGACAGCTGGATAAGAGGATGGACATGCGTACAAGTGAGTGCTGGAAACAAAGCGTGGAAATATCTCTAGTTTATTGTTCCTCTCTGAGTTTGGCGTCCTTCCCAGTGTGTGTTCTGATATCCGTGGATGTCTTCAAGCCCTTATCTTGCCTGGTTTGTGTTGTTTTTTACTCTTTATAATTTAAACAGCATTTCCTCCTTTTTGTAACTGCTTGTGTGGGAGTTTTTTTGTCTCCAGTCAAGGATATTTGGAGCTTGGAAACAAAGTGAAGGAATAGAAGGGGCTTCACCTGTTTTTCGTGACTGTGTTTATTTTGTATCCCACCCTGGGTCATCACACACCGCATTTATAGTACAGTTGTTAAGTGACTCTGGCTTCCCCAATGATTTTGTTTGTTAGAAGGTCGCAAAAGGTGATCACATGACCCCAGGACAATGCAACTGTCATAAATACATGCCAGTTGCCAAGCATCCAAATTTTGATCATGTGACCAATCGGGATGCTGCAACAGTTGTATGAATAATAGTCATAAGTCACTTTTTAAACTCTCATTGTAGCTTTGGTCACTAAATTAATGGACTACCTGTATTTCCTTTTCTCGGGCCCTCTGAAATTAGGTCCATCACCATGATTTCTCAAAGATCACAGAAATGAGCTCTGAGATAACACTGCTATTATCTTTAAGAACTGCCCAGCCTCCCAATTTAGTTGGGCAGCATGAAAATGTAATAGATTGTTGTATATAATTGGTTTGGCTCTACAGCCTTAAGCTCATTTATTAATTTAAATGATTTATATAGCCACCTATCTCATAACAGTGACTCTAATTACCATTTTATTCACCTTGGATTGCCACTCCCTTCTTTTGTTGTTAATTTCATTTCGGTCCATTTGAATAGAGTTCTCACTTTTGGAAAACAGAAGCAGAATAGCAGTTGCAGAGTTCTGCACTCTGAATTACTCTCACAATGGGTCCACTTTATGCTTTCTCTTCTTTTTATTGCTGACATAGTCCCCAAATGCTATTTTTGTTGCTTTTAGCTACTGTTGAGCATGCTCTTATGCTTTAACCTTTCCAATTTAATTTCTGCAGGTATTAACTACTTGATGGTATACCTGCTTGGTGATTCCACCCACCTCCTATTCCGTACATGTATTTTCTATACATGCAATTCATAGCTTGTCAAAAGCTCCCTATACATCCACAACAGCTTCTTAAACTGCTCTCGTTTCCCCCTCCCACTGGAATAATGTGCACTTATAGTTGAGTATCTTCTTTCTGAAAAGATCCCAGCTTTCCTACGTTTTAAACTGAGGATTTCTGTCCATGGGAACCCACCTAATTCTTTTCTAAGCATGTTGAAATTGATTCTCCTGCAAAGTCTTAAGAACTTGTTTTGTACTTTCTTGAATCCAAAGATGACATGGTCATTTTTTTAAAGGTCTCATTGGCTCATTGGCTCATATATTCCTTCTTTCTTGTACTTGGGATGGGCATAGAGCCTGTGCTATCATATTAAATAAGCAAATCTCTCAGCCCAGACTCATGTGAAAAATGGATGTCTTTATAAGTACATTGCTTTTGAATCCTGATGGAATTAGAATGAAGCCAGGACCAAGCAATCTACTCTATCTTCAAAAAGAGCCTTGGTAGCTCAGGCTGTTAAATGCCTGCTCTTAAGATCCAGCTGCCTACAATTATTGTAGGCTCGAATCCCACCAGGCTCAAGGTTGACTCAGCCTTCCATCCTCTCGGGGTAGGTAAATTGAGGACCCAAGATTGTTGGGGGCAATTAGCTGACCTTGTAAAAATGCCGCTTAGTAATAAGCAGGCATATACAATGGAATGAAGGCTATTGCTGAGCACATTGGGTTGTATCCCAGAAATTGTAAGCCGCCCTGAGTCTTCGGAGAAGGGCGGCATATAAATGTAATTAAAAAAAAAATGTTCCAGCACAAAAATATGTGGAAAAGTAAATATCATGATGAAACAGAAATCTATAGGTAAGGAACTATATTTGTATAATGATACCTTTCAATATTAAAGTATACAGTATGTGTAAAGAGGGAAAGAGGCATACCTTCATCTGGCTTGTTATTCTTCACAAATACATTATTTGCATGAGTTTCTTGCTCACTGTAATCATGCTGTAAGTAATAGTCTTATTATAGCTGGAGGTCAGAAGATCAAGATTCTGTCCAAGGCAAAGGGATCTGAAAACATGAGAAGTGTCAGGATGAGGGACATTTTATCAGGTTTGGTGGGCATGTAAAAATTCATTTGGGATACAAATACATGCATTAATTCAGAAGATTTTAAAGGCTGAAGTGCAAGTGAGATCAGATACTTTTCTTTTGGGCCTAATGGATGAGCAACTAGAAAAAAGTCACAGAATTTTGTTTTTATATAGAACAATTGCAGGGAGACTATTATATACTCAAAAATAGAAAGGCATGACACTACCTACAACAGAGGAATAGTGGTTGAAGATGATGGAAATTGTGGCTGAACTAACCTCTTTGAGTACAGGAAAAACAATACCTACATTTTTGATCAACTGGAAAACTCTTATAGACTTTTTGCATGAAACAGAAGAAAATGTAGTTATGATCTGTGGTTCTGAAAATTAGAAAAAATGGATAATAGAAAAAAGTGAAGGTTTTTTTTTGTAATTATAGAATAAGGAATAATTTTATAAATGTACTTATATTTGCTGCAAAGGAAATCAGAAGCTTCTTCCCATTTTTCCTTTTCAATTCTTTTCTTCACTTTTGCTTTTCTTCTTCCTTCCTTTATTGCTTCCGTGCTTTATTCATTTGTGTTAGTTTTATGTGCTTTGTAAAACTTTAATAATGTAACTGTATATTAAAAAGAACCATGCTGAAATGGGTTCATCTTATCTTGCATACTGTGGCACACAGTGGTCAACCAAAGGTATTCAGATATGATAAATTTAACCAGCATGGAGAGGAAGATGATAGATTTCTTTCCATTGTTGCTCCTTAGCAACTATTATCTAAGTCTTGTGATCTAGAAGGTAGTGATTTAGGAGACATCACTGATAGCCCACTTGTCTTTGAATTTGTCCAGTCCCCCTTTTAAAATAAATCAAATAGTCGCCATCCTTTCCTTGAGAGCAAATTCTATAGTTTAACAATGGCATGCCTAAGAGCTCAGTGGAAAGAAGAATCCATCTATTTTCCTAGTCAATACTTCCCATCCATGTGCTTAATTATGATTATTATGAAGTAGTCCCAATGTACCTTTTGAAATGTTGGAACCCGGATATGGTTAATAAGTCACCTGACACATCTATTTTCCAGCTTCAGGTAAGAAGAAAAACATTTGGCTTTTGATGCTCACTTGAGCATTACAGTGCCGTTATTCCCACTTAGCTTAAATTTTAAGACTGTGGATCCTTTTGATCCAGAAACAGCACAAAGGGGAAAAAGAACACCTCTTATGACTGCAAATTGCTGAGAGGAAGAGTCATTACTTTAGCTGGGCAAAATACAGATTTCCTCCCACACCTAAAATCCAAAAACTAAGTCTCGAATGTAGAGTTTGAAAAGATAACCAGCGTTTGACAGGTGGAAGCTCAGCAGTTTGTCAACATTCCATTGGAAGGCTTAGAGAAAGCTGTATAGTGTGCATACTGTCAATGATTCATAACCAAGAAAAGTTGTGCTGAGATGGGGATAATATTGATTGAAGACTGTGGGAGAAGCTTTTTAGGATTTCTTTAAAAAAAGCAAAAAAAAGCAAAAACCAATAGCCACTATTCTTAGTGGAACGTGTTTGCCTTGATTGTTCTTAAAAGTTGTTTCTCTCCTCTCTTTTCCATTGAGAGCCTGCCCTGAAATGATTGGTGTACTTCTGGTATTGGAGAAGCATCTATTATATAGATATAATAAATATATTTGTATTTGAAACTAGAATGGCAACATTGGCAGAGTGTTCGTAGAATGCTGGCAGTCCATCATCTAAACCTCACAAAGGAAACTCAGTGGTGAATTGTTACGTTAAGATACCGTTTCCCAGTGCTGTTGCTCTATGAAAGCTTTAGTGGGTGACCTTATCTTCTCCACAAGAAGTTTGTAACATTATCAAAATATGGAACCAGGTATTCGCAAATCAACTGAACGTAATTTATCACTGGATAAACCTGTGCAAGACATGCTCATCTTGCACCAACCTTTCACTTGGATACAAGCTGTTTCAACAACATGACCCTAACATTTTGGACTTGAAAAACAAAAGTTAAATTCATATGGAGGCAAATATTTTAAGCCAACATTAGTTTTAAGAAAAAAACATGCTAGCTTTCAAGTTTCCATCAGTGTTAAACAGCTTTAATATGCATACACTTACACACACTCAATTACAAAGGCACATACACAAACAAAAAGGGGGAAGGAAGGTGAGAGGAAAGTAATAGCACATGCCCTTTTTATTTTTAAGTTAATTTAGTCTAGTTTAGGTGAGGAGTTCTTGAAAGCTGCTGATCTGAGGTAAGTCGAGATCTCAGCAACTTAATCCCAGAAGGACAGCTTTCATTGCAACATGAGAAGAAATATCATGACAGCAGGAATAACCCTTGTTCAGTGACTGAATGTCCCTTTCTGGAAATCCTCAAGCAAAACCTAAAGGAACAGTTATGGATATTTTTTTTATTTTAGCAAGGAATCAGACAAGAAAGGCTACATGTTTACAGTTCTGTGCTTGCATTTCAAATATTTATATGCCACTTATTAACCTTTTAAAACAGTTCCCAGGTAGAGTCAATTAACAACCATGAAAAGTCAATTTAAAAAAAAAATGTTTGCCAAGGCAGAGGTTAAACTAAGGCGGTAAGCTCAAGGACTGAAACTATTGGCCCAAGGAAAGTATCTGGAATTCCTCAGCCTTGCTTAACCATGCAGCAAATTGCATTTCAGAAGCAAGTGTTTCAGGGAACAGGAAAGTGATGCAAGCGATCTAAAGTCACTGAGGTTTCCTCCTCTTAATGCTTTTACAGCTCTTCCTGTTTCTTCTTGCTGCTTGTCTTTTGCTGGACAGCTCTTCAGTTGTCTGGGTGCTAGGAAGGGTCTTTTGCTCCCTCTGATTCATTCTTCCTTTGAAAACATTTTCTTCTAATAACTTAACTTTTTTTTACATTTAGTAAAACTTCTGTTCTCTTTTCTTTCCCTACAATTGAACGCTTCCTTATGTCTTCAGTTTTATGCCATTATTGTTTGTCTTCAACAAGACTTGGCAAGTGTCCCACTCCCCTTGTGTCCTCATTCCTTCCCAGGTTCTGCAATCTATCACTGAATGATGTCCAAATAGCTATAGCAATAGCCCTTAGACTTACAGACTTTACAGCCCTCTGTAAGAGGATAACAAAGTCGACCTTGAGCCAGTGAAAATCAAACTGCTGGCAGTCGGCAGAATTAGCCTGCAATACTGCATTCCAACTATTGTGCCACCACAACTCTAAACATATTGACTTTCCATTTGTTGTATTTAAAAAAAAACATACACGGGCATATTGGCAATGGGGGTGAGAAAGTCAGAAGGAAAAAATATATGTAGTGAAGGAGAATTGAAAGCTAAGGGAAGCAACATGTACTGCATTATCAACACCAGTGCTGGAAAGGCATTTGATCAAAGAAGAATTCAAAAATGAAGAGAAGATTCAGAACACAGAATAATAGAGTTGGAAGGGACCTTGGAGGTCTTCTAGTCCAACCCCCTACTTAAGCAGGAGCTCCTATACCATTTTAGACAAATGGTTGTCCAGTCCCTTCTTAAAAGCCTCCAGTGTTGGAGCACCCACTGGTTGATTGTTCTTATTGTCAGAAATTTTCTCCTTAGTTCTAGGTTGCTTCTCCCTTTGTTCAGTTTCCATCCATTGCTTCTTGTCTTGCCTTCTGGTGCTTTGGAAAATAGGTTGACTACCTCTTCTTTGTGGCAGCCCCTCAAATATTGGAACACTGCTATCTTGTCACCCCCAATTCTTCTTTTCACTACAGTAGACATACCCACTTCCTGAAACTGTTCTTCATATGTTTTTAGCCTTCAGCCCCCAATCTGCTGCTCTTCTCTGCACTCTTTCCAGAGTCGCAACATCTTTTTTATATTGTGGTGATCAAAATTGGATGCAGTATTCCAAGTGTGGTCTTACCAAAGCATTCAAGATGCCCTCAGGAGCTGGGGAATCTCCAATCCATAGCCTATCAGTTTACAATTTGTAAATATTGTCAAATGCTGGTAAGAATTGATAGGAGCTAGAATTAATCAACAGCTAAAAGACACAGGATCACTGCCCCGAAATGAAAAGAAATGGGATGTTAAAAGGTCTTATTTCTGATGTTGTTAATCCCATAGACTAATCACATATTCTAGTAAACTGGCCTTGATAGGAAGCACATCTGAAATTATTAGTAAAGATTAGGAGGAATTCCAAAGGCAGTTCCAACAGCACTCTAAATACTGTAGAATATTTCTTTTCAGATGAGCAGACTGATAGTTACTGAAATAAAATTTTCAGTCATAGGAAGTTGATATGATAAAACAAAACGTCCCTTAATTCTAAACATTATAAAAATAAGGTAAAACTAGCGTGAACTACATGGCATGGTGCACTTATTGTGGATTTGTGCTATAAATACCCTTGCAAAGTATCTATAGCACTTTGAAGGTATCTCTAATTTGCATAAACATAATTCAATACTTATAGATCAGTAGATATAACAATGCATTTAAAAATAATTACCAAAATGCCTTAAAATGGAAACCTCTTTCATATCTTCTAATTAATTCAAATTATTGAACATTGGCTCTTACAATTTAAATATTAGATAAAAAGTTGCTTGCTGTCAATTGCAAATACTAATATAGCTTGTAGAGAGAGAAGATGGAGTTGAAATGCTGCTTTAAACTCAAAGTCTATTGAATTAGATTAGAATGGATATTATTCATCTGTGTACCCACCCACCCAAAAGCACACACACAAACACTTTTATATAATTTTTGGGCTGCTCATGGATTTTTTAATGAAAATTTGAAAGGCAACAATGTTACAAGCATAAGACATTTGTAAGGTGATTTTGAGAAGACAAATTACATTCACCAGCTTATTTCATAAGATAATCAGCTGGTATGATGCTCAAAAGCTTTTGGCATACTGTATAATTCCTCCCCCTTTTAATAAATGCGGATTATTTTTGTATATCTGTTTTCACATAATAAGTTCATTTCCCAAATGTAATATGGTAGGAATCTCAATCTGTCTACCTATCATGATTTCTTGAATCAAATTAAAATTAAAATATCTTTGTAAAGTATTCCTCATTATTCAAGCTATAATTTTGGATTTGTGGATTGGAAACTTGCTTTGGCTATTGGGATGATTCCCATGGTTCAGATAAATGGGTTGCCCTTTAAAGATGGTTAAATCATCAGATGCATGTTGGCTATTTATCCTTTTCATTCTCTCTCTCTCTTTTAAAAATATATCATACTGTATACATTTTTTCACATGGTTAGAAGAATATTTGGGGCAGTTGGACAAGGAAATCAACTGTGTGGGCATTGTTTCAGAGAAACAATCAACCAACTGTTCATACATTCACATTGTACCTCAAAATTGCATGTATGTGTTTTAAGAGCTTATTGGAACATCAGCACACCCAATCTGTTTACACAATAATAACATCATCTTTGCCATTCATGGTGTATGCAGCCTGAAGCCACAATCCAAAATACACTTTGGAAATTTATAGCATCTTCTAGAGTCATCCAACCATTGCTATGCCCAAATAACATAATCCAGACAGGCTTTATATCATTCTTCAATGGCTGGGTGATGCAATAAAGCATTAAAAGTCACTAGTGTGGAAATGACCTAAGGCTACAATCTCATACCTGCTTACTTCAGAGTAAACAATCATTGAGATATATTTCTGAGTAAACATATGTAAAATTGTACTGTTAGTTTGAGGTTGAATCCAGTGTTTGTGCAGAAATGGAAGCATGTCTTCTATTAGGATAAGGGATTTAAGTCTACTGGAAACTCCTTCACTGATGAAAATGACAGGGACATTCAGTTTTATCGGTCCCTTTTTCTTTTCTTCCTCACAAATTTTACTATGCTGTTTCACTGTGGCAGGAGTTTCCTGAAAGGAATGAGTGAAGAACACCACAATGTACCTCAGAAGTATATACCCCCAGCAAGATCCCCCAAAATCATGAAGCAAGCAGATTAACAGATAACAAGTAATCAGAGTTGGAAGGGACCTTGTAGATCATCTAGTCCAACCCACCATCCAAGCAGGAGACCCTATACCATTTCTGACAAATGGCAGTCCAATCTCTTCTTGAAGGTCTCAAGTGATGAAGCTCCCACAACTTCCAAGGGAAAGCTGTTCCATTGGTTGATTGTTCTCACTGTCAGAAAGTTTCTCCTTATTTCCAGGTTGAATTTCTCCTTGTTCAGTTTCCATCCATTATTCCTTGTCTGGCCTTGGAAAATAGCTTGATCCCTTCCTCTCTGTGGCAGCCCCTCAAATATTGGAACTGCTATCATGTTTCCCCTGGTCCTCCTCTTCATTAGACTAGCCATGCCCAGTTCCTGTAACTGTTCTTCATATGTTTTAGTCTCCAGTCCCCTAATCATCCTGGTTGCTCTTCTCTGTACTTTTTCTAGAGACTCAACATCTTTTTTATAATGTGGTGGCCAAAACTGGATGCAGTACTCTAGGTGTGGTCTTACTAAGGCTTTATAGAGTACCTACTGTGTAGTGGTCAGCAGCAATATAAGTAAATGCTGAAATGACAGTGATAAAGGCATTGTTTTATACAATGCTGGTCTGCGCATGTCCATGCAATGGCAGTCTGTGACTTCTGAGTGCCATGAGGGGGTATGGAATTGCTTTGCTGGTTGGGGTTAGGAGGCTCCGTTCGCTTGTTTTGTTACCTGGGGGTTTGGGGGCAGCCTGCAGACCATTGGCAGGCCGGTTACTGTAGCATGGAGCTGGGGCCGGTGGTTGGCGTCTGCAGGTGAGGAGGCGAGGATGATGGTGATGGTGGCAGCGGCAGCAGCAGCGGCGATGGTATGGAGGCAAGCTGGAGGACTGTATGAGCCAGCGGGCTGGAGGGAGTCTGATCAGAGGGCTGTATGGTGGAGATTGGTGGTTGCTCTCTGTGGTCCTGAGGCTCGCTGGAAGAGGAGAGGCCCTAGAGAGGCTCGAGGCCTGGTGCTTATAGGCCCTCTAGGAACCTTGGAACATCTATGGGTGGTCCTCCAGAGGCCTCCAGAAGAGCTCCGGATGAATAGCCAGCTGCCAGCTGCAGCCAGGGCCAGGTTGTGGGCCTCTGGTGGTTGGCTGGCTTGCCCTGTACCGGTCTATTGTCCATCTGCTGCTTGGGTCCTGTTGGAGATTCTGTTATGGACCCATCTGTCATCTGCTGCCTGTTTGTCATCTGCTGCCTATTTAATGTCGCTGCTTGCTGCTTGCTGCCCTGCTGGAGCCAATGTGGTTGCTATCCAAACGCTTCAGACGCCCACTGATTTAGACCCTGTTGTTTCCCCCTTACACCTTTCAGGCTAGCTTGGTCTCTACCCATTGCAGTGTGAGCATGATGGGGGCTCTTTTTTGGCCGCCCGCTGGGGTGAGAGGACAGTGGAATTGGCCAATGGGGACCAAGCTTGCTCTGGTGTGGAAGTTTGCTGCCTGGTGAGAGTGTGGTAGCTGGACCTATTTGACTCTGGTCCCTCTCTCAATCAGCCATGAGAGGGCTGTTGAGGGAGAAACGATTGGACACTGGGGCCTATACCTGAGTATGGGGGTTGTCATTCTTTCCGGCTATTGTTTGTTCCATCCCATCTATGGACCTTTGGCTTGGATGATATGGACTTACTCGACCGCAGAGTTGTGGGCCATTGGGACCGTCCCCCAGTCCTGGCAGTGGTCCCCCAGACTTTCCAGACTCTACCTTGATGATGGATCTTGGGATCCCAAGAGGTGGCATGGCGCGACCAAAGGGTTTTCTTTTAAATGTGTTAGGAAGGGGAATTTGAGGATGTTTTTAACTAGATGTTTAATGGGGTTAGGGTGGGGGGCAGGTTGTCAGTTTGGGCAGGAACTTGGGGGGGTTCTGCCGTGCCAACCCCTGATTCAGTCCAGGCTGTGGGAGGGTCATGGTACAGGGGGGATGGATGGCGGGGGCAGCAGTCCTTGGGGTACAAGGTGGGGAATCCAATTTCTACAGTAATTGGGAATGGCAGGAGATGGAGAAACGGAGGGCCATACCATGGTTTCGGAGCGTGCCCCTGCTATCTTCAAGCTGTGGCATGCTCTGACCCTCCAGTTTCAGCCCACTCCCAGGGCATAGGAAGTGTGATTCCTGGGCTGAGGTTGGTGTACGTGAATGCCAGGTCCATAGTGAATAAAGCCCCACTCCTCTCTGAGTTGATTGAGGAGGAGGCCGCGGACCTGGCTTGCATTACGGAGACCTGGTTGGGACCGGAGGGAGAGGTCCCTCTCTGTGAGATATGTCCCCCAGGTTTCCGGGTGCTTCACCGACCTCGGACCCAGGGTAGGGGTGGTGGAGTGGCAGTGGTTATTAGGGAGACCCTGTTTCCAAGGGAGGTCATCGTTCCACAGATGGGCGGGTGTGAGTCTTTCCTTCTGAGGTTTGGCTCAGGTGGTCAGTTGGGCCTGTTCCTCATGTACCTTTCTCCCAGCAACATGACAATGGCTTGCCTGAGCTGCTGGACATGCTCTCAGGAGTGGCAGTGGAGTTCCCCAGACTTTTGGTTCTGGGGGATTTCAATCTGCCCTCTCTGGGTGCTACGTCGAGCTTAGATCGGGAGTTCATGGCTTCCATGGCAGCCATGGGCCTGACCTAGATAATTCGGGGGCTGACTCATGGGGCGGGAACACACTTGACCTAGTTTTCATCTCGGAACGATGCTGTAATGATCTAGGCGGGGGTGCGCTTACTACTCAACCCCTGTCATGGATTGATCATTATCTCCTGTGGCCGGTCTTCCGGCAGGCTACTGCACATCGCTGGGAGGTGGAACCTACTAGATGGTTCCGCCCCAGGTGTCTAATGGACCCTGAGGGGTTCCAGGAGGTGCTTGGGCTGATTCCCACTTTCCTTGCCCACAGCTCAGCCAAGGCCTTGGTGGACTCATGGCAACGGGCAGCCTCTGAGGCTCTCGACTGCAGCCCCTTACTCATCGCAGATCCTGGTTAGCTCCTTGGTTTTCTATGGAGTTCCGGGAGATGAAGCGTCGAAGGAGGGGCCTGGAGAGCAGTTGGAGATCCAGTCGGTCTGAATCTGACCGAGCCTAGTTAAGAGCCCATATGAGGACTTTTCTGGTAGCAATGGAAGCAGCGAAACGTGTATATTTCTCCGCTCTCATTGCGTCCGCAGATGATCGACCAGCCACCTTGTTTAGGGTCGCTCATTCCCTCCTACATCAGGAGATGAGGGAGGATCCTCTGCAGGGTAGAGGAGTTTAGTCAGCATCTGCTGGATAAAATCGCTCAGATTCGGGTTGGCTTGGACTCCAACTGGCAGGAGTCAGATGAAGGAGTTATGAGTAGTCTGGCCGATATCATCTGGGATGAATTTGAGCCTGTGTCCCTAATGGAAGTGGACAGGACTATGCAGGGGCTGAGTTCCACCACATGTTTTTTAGACCCGTGTCCCTCCTGGTTGGTATATGCCTCCAGGGAGGTTACATGCGGCTGGCTCCAGGCAGTTATCAATGCTTCATTGAGGGAGGGTTCTTTTCCCACCACCTTGAAGGTGGTGGTGACGCCCCTTCTTAAGAAGCCTGCTCTGGACCCAGCTCTCTTGAACAACTTTTGTCCGGTCTCCAACCTTCACTTTGTGGCGAAGGTTGTTGAGAGCGTGGTGGCCCATCAGCTCCTGGAGTTCCTGGATGAAGCTGACTACCTAGATCCATACCAATTGGGCTTCCAGGCTGGGTACAGTACAGAGACAGCATTGGTCGCACTGATGGATGATCTCTGGAGGGCTCAGGACAGGGGATTTTCCTCTGTCCTAGTCCTATTAGATCTCTCGGCAGCTTTTGATACCATTGACCATGGTATCCTATTGTGATGTCTCGGGGGGTTGGGAGTGGGAGGCACTGTTTTACGGTGGTTCTCCTCCTACCTCTCGGGTCATTCGCAATCGGTGTTGGCAGGGGGCAGAGGTTGAGTTCGAGGCCCCTAGTTTGTGGGGTGCCTCAGGGCTCGGTCCTTTCACCTCTCCTGTTCAATATCTACATGAAGCAGATCATCTGTGGATTCGGGGTGAGGTATCATCTGTGGATTCGGGGTGAGGTATCATCAATATGCTGATGATACCCAGTTGTTCATCTCTACTCCAAACCAAATCGGTGATGGTCTCTCCATGATGTCTCATTGCCTGGATGCGGTGCGGATCTGGATGGGGAAGAACAGGCTCCGACTCAACCCAGCCAAGACTGAGTGGCTGTGCATACTGGCATCTCGGATAATCCAAGAGGTTCCATCATTGGCCATGGGGTGAGAGGTGTTGCCCCCCCCCCGTGGATAGGGTTTGCAATTTGGGTGTCCTCCTGGATTCACAGCTCAATTTGGAGGAGCAGGTGGGAGCTGTGACCAGATTCGTCTGGTGCACTAATTGCATCCCTATTTGGACCGAGATTCCCTACGGATGGTTACTCATGCACTCGTGACTTCCTGAATTGACTACTATAATGCTCTTTACATGGGACTGCCCTTGCGGACCATCCGGAGGCTTCAGCTGCTGCAGAATGTGGCTGCGCAGGTAGTGATGGGAGTGTCCCCATACTCTCATGTTACACCCCTCCTGCGTGACCTGCATTGGCTGCCGGTTGCCCTCCGGGTGAGATTCAAGGTATTAGTCATCACATATAATGTCCAGGGTACCTGCGGGAGCGTCTCCTGCCAGCGTCGACCTCCAATTGCCCTCTACACTCCCACAGGCAGGGCCTCCTGGGTGTGTCGTCGACCAGACACTGTCGGTTGGCAGCGTCCAGGGGTAGGGCCTTCTCTGTGGGAGCACCCACCCTGTGGAATCAGCTCCCCTTGGAGCTCCGGTTGGCCCCTGACCTCCGTTCCTTTTGCCATGACCTAAAGACTTGGTTGTTGCAACAGGCCAGCCTGGACTGAATGGGGTGGGGGTGAGGTTTTTTAAATCTATTTTTAGTTTGAATCGGGTTTTAAATTTTATTGGGCTTAGTTTAATTTAATTTAATTTTAATATTTGTATTCTTGTTTTTTATTGTAAACTGCCCTGAGTCCCTCGGGAGAGAGGGCAGCCTATAAGTCCAATTAAATAAATAAAAATAAATAAATAAATAAATAAATAAATAAATAAATAAATAAATAAATACTGCATAGGAGAGGGCTTTATCAAGGAAAAAAAAGAATAAATATAAAATGTTTGACAATATAGTGTTGGGTGGCCCCTCAGATTAGAAAGCACTCAACATGCTACTGACAAACAGCAGAATATCTTTTAGATTATTAAGGATATTTATCATGCAGCTACATTAATGCCTTCCAGGTGTCTAGTTACTTTTGTTGCCATGCAAGAAAAGAAAATCCAGAGCTGCAAAGATAGAATTACAGTGAGAATCTGGCACATAAGAAGCAGAAACATGGGAAAGCTCAACACAGTGAAAGATGAAATTAATTGATGATGCATTGATATCTTTAGTATACACACTTTGAAACAGACTGGAAGTAGACACATTCAGTCAGACTATCAGACAATTTACTACTTAGGACATGAACAACTACAATGGGAATGGCATTGGTTTCATAGTCAGGAAGGATTTAGCAAGGACAGTACTTGTGTAGCATATAGCCAGTGACCCAATAATATCAATTAAACTTTGTGGACAAGCTTTTAATATGACGGATATCCAAGATTATACTGCAACCACTGATGCAGAAGAAGAGGATGTTGATATGTTTTATGGTCAAGTTCAATCTGAAATCAACAGATCATGAAAGCAAGATGTGCTGCTTGTGGTTGGAAAACTGGAATGCTAAAACTGGAAATAACAAAGAGGAAAATGTAGATGGGCTGTAGGGCCTAGGAAATTGAAACAAAGCAGGAGAATGAGTCATCAGTTTCTGCCAATCCAAGGGCATCTTCACTGCTAAGAGTTTTCAAACAATCAAAAAGACACCTAAATACATGGATGTCACTAGACGGAGGGCACAGGAGTTGAATTGACTATATTACTGGTACAAGGAGGAGAAAGATGCTCAATTATAAAAAGCAAAGGTATGGCCAGGGACTGACTATGGAACAAATCACAAACTGCCCATGTGCAAGTATGAAACTAAGCTAAAGGATATGCCAAGAAAACAAACAAGTGAATCATAGATAAACCCATCAGAGTTGGATTTGAATGCATTTGAACACATGTGAAGACCTAGCTCAATTTAAAATTGTATAATGCTGGGAAAAATGGAAAGAAGTGAACAACCAACTACTACCAGTAGGTAGATGGGCTTGTTTACAGCAATGATAGCACACCACTGAAAGGACTGAATGTCCTGGTTGGGAATAGATCATCCTGGGACAGGTGTTTTCTCTGTGATCACTAAGTGTCAAGACCAACGTGATAGCACATGATTAATTATAACCAATTTCCCACTACAGCTCTCACCTCCACTTCTCATATTTTTCATAAGGATCCCCTAACCCTCCAAAGAAATTTCAATGGTCATAATGAATTGTAGAGGAAGGATGGAGTCAACAAAAATACAGTCTCCCTTTGAGTCATAAGATTCTTCTTAGTATATCAGGTTCTACTCCACTACTTGGGACTCAAAACAAGAGTGTATTCTTTATTCTTTATCTTCTTTCATTTTTGTACTAACTAGAAATAGGCAACTCTACAAAACATCCAAAGCAGTTAGAATACACTTTTGTTCTAAAACAAAACAATGAATCAGTAATAAATTACTCTAAAATAGAATCAGGAGAACACCATCTCAAGACTGGTAAGTTAAGACTTTTTAAATATCTGCTTTACCAGAGTGGCAGTCTCCAGATGTGTAGGGATTGTAAATTCCAGAATTCCCAGCTGCCATAGTTATCCTAAGAGTTGCAATGCCAACTCTTAGGATAACCATGGCATCTGAAAGACAGCAAGCTAATGAAGGCTCAAATATCTTTCCATATCTTGGTATTTCACACAAGAACTAGCATTTTATTTCTTGGCTGTTTATTCATATGATTAAAAATACCACATTCCTAGGCCAAATGCTCCCTTGGATTTAAACATGGCACCATCATTCCTTGATCATGCAATTTTCTCTTCTTGTTTCCATGGTGTTACCTTCATCTCATATCCAGATCATGAGTGAGAAAGACTTAAATCAGCCTTAGCTGAATGAATGCTAAAGAGCATTCTCCTACTCCTTTTCTGACACCATCCAACAGCAGCTTCAGGATGGGTAAAATCTGTAAAATTTTGTCACCCATTCCTCTTGGAGGGAAGTCAAGAGACTACAATAACTGGGGACAGAGATAATAAAGGAAAGGGAGCATCTTTCTGATACAGTTTCCTGCAGTCCTAAGGATGTATGTACAGTATGTTATATAACTCAGTAGTAGAGAAAGGCCCATTCTCTCTCACACATCTGTTTTGTTCTTTGTTTCTATAGAACTTATAGAGAATTTGTGAGACAAGCAATGTATTCCTTTCCTTTGGGTGGGTACCACTTTAAAGCTTTTAGATGCCCAAGTTGGAGAGTAAACCTACCCTTGCTTGAAAAGCAGTGATTAGAGTTTTTAAGCAGCACAAAGATTTTATACAGAGTGGTATCATATTTGAGACCAATTAAATGTCATCTTAAGTACTTAACTGAAGCATTTTTATGTGTTTGGAATCAGCTAAGTGGAAGGTGCCAAATTAAACTTGCATTTAAATTTTGTCACAGAGTTAATCTCTGGAGATTATACACCATATTTCAGGAATGATTTCAGAAAGCTTTCAGTAAGTCTTTGTTAAGTTTGCTCAAGTAGACACAGAAGCTTTGATAAAGAAAGAAAACAGACGGACAATTCTCTGGGTCTTTCCTTTTCCCAAGGGTGAATGAAGGGGTGATAACTAACTAGACAAGTGCTATAATTACATTCAAAGCAGTGCTGGTGACATCACATATAGGTGTTTTAGCCAAGTGACACATTAGCAAGGGCATTTGCATTAATAACACTTGCAAAAATATTAAGACAGAAGTTGAAAGAGAGATTTATGTGCAGTTATTTCATCTGTATTTAGTTTGCAAGTTACAGTATTATCATGACAATGAGTCCTTCCCTTCCCCTCCCTTCCCTTCCCCTTATTTCAATTTCCCATGGAAAGATCATATTTGTACATGTTCATATATGGAGGTTGAATCTCTATCCTATGTTTTATTAAAGAATGGCTTATAAATTTTAAAATTTATTATCTCTATTATTACAGGGTTCAGTCTTCCTGATGATGGGGAGATCACTGATTTTCTTTTAACTCACCAATTTCTAAATGTATCAAGGGCAGTGGCAAGATATTTATCATTTTGGCTTATAGGGGTAGGGGGATCCCTTTTCCCGAGCTTTGATTGTTTTTGGCTTTTATGGAATTTATATACAGGATATGAAATGTTTAATTACTATATATTCTTTCATGTTTGCCAGTTTGATCTTGGACTGTAAATTAATACATAAAAATGAGTAAAAAAAACCTAGTATATTGGTATCCTGTAAAATATTTTGAGAGAAAAAAGAATGAGGAAAAGATGGGAATAATTCAAGTGAACCACTGCATAGATTCATCCTTAATTACAGATGAATCCTAGTAATAGGACCAAATTAATGTGTAAGCATTGCCAGATGCATTTTTGCATAGTACATTGTCCATTCACATATTAATTTTCTTTTGCTATACATTATACAATATGATAGGAAACTGCAGTACGAAATTATAAGATCATAGAATTGGGGTGGGCCATTAAGTCATTCCCTCTTTACTCAGTGTAGGAATCCATGTAAAACCTCCCCACAAGATGATTGAATAGGCATCACAGTGAAAGGGAGCCATACTGGACCTCATGGATCCATTCTCAAATATCTTCTTGCTGCCAGGAAGATATTTCTGACATTCAATTGAAATATGCCTCACTGTAACTTTAATCTGTTGTTCCATGTCCTGCCTTCTGGAATGATACAGAAAAGTTGTTGAAATGCTTCTGTGTGACATCCATTCCGGTATTGTAAGTTGCTATCGTATCGATCCTCAGTCTTCATGGTTAAGCATGTTTAGTTCCTTCAATCTCTCTTCAAGTGGCATGAGGTATACAACTGTTAGTTCCACAATTGTGGACAGTATTTATCTGATAAGGAAAAGGTCAGGGAGAATTAAGAATTTCCTAGTGAATAGTACACTAGTATGGTATTCACTACTTCAGCCTGTAGAAACAATAGTTTGAAACATGATAGCCCTGGGCAAGCTGAGAAGAGGCAACATGGCTATGTGATGTAGAAATAGCAAGCACCACAACCAATACTTGTACCACAGCACCAAAACTTTGTAAATCTCTACTCCCTGTTCTATACATTTCCTCCATTTTTGGCTTGATTGTTATTTTGGCATTTAGCCAAAATATATGGTGTGTGTGTGTGTGTGTGTGTGTGTGTTCTGCTTATTACACCCTGGATGGATATAAAGCAGACAGAGCAACCCCACAAAGCATCTATTCAAAGTCTTTTTTATTGGTTCATCAGGCATCCTGTCAACTCACATTTATGATGAGGTTCTTCTTAATGTCCAATCCTTTGCATATCTGAATTGTGGTGTAGAAAGATATTAAACTCTCATCCCTATGATGATAACCATGATGATAATTGTAGTGACCGCATGGTATAGGATTCAGGCTAGAGTGAAGGAGTCTCCCCCAACCCAACAAGGGTCAATTTAGTGACCAGTCAGGATTAGAGATGTGACTACATTACATGGACTACATTTCCCAGGATACCTTAACTACATTTACCATGATGCATTCCCTTAAGGGGACAGCTCTCAAATCCTAACTATCCCATTAACTCTAAGCTGGCTGGACAGCACAGTGTGTGTGTATATGTGTGTGTGCCTCAATGTAAGTTGCAGTTAAGGTATGCATTAGCCAAACAGCAATTGACAGTACTTTTTCCTGGAAAATTAAATGTCCACCAAATATGTAAATATGTATATGCATCTTTGAGGGTAGCTTCTGAGATGATAGTTACATAAACTCAGATCATGTGATTTTCATCTATATTTAAACATCCCAGTGACCACTAAATGACAAATGTGTTGTTGTATAACTTACAAATATCTCGAATGAGGGTACATAATAAAGTCCAGCCAATAGGCTACTGAGGATAGGGAGTAGTAGTGGCAAAAAAACCTCAGATATTGATCTATTAATTGAAATGTCCACTGATTTTTTTTTAAACCAGGCCTATTCCTGGAAGACTTGAAGGTGGTCAAAACCATTTCAATTCTTAAAATTGATCCAGAAATTTTCAGGAAAAAAAATCTCATCAACCTAATTTTTATCTCAAATAATGATGAAAAGTGGACAAATATTGCTGATAAGAAACAACCAACATAGCTTTTTCAAAGAACATTATGTATATTTTTAATTCTTCCGGAGCAACCAATATCATGATTAGCCACTTATGATTTGAGAATTTCAGAGCCTTTGCTTTGTTTTATTGGTATGCCCCAACACACAAATGATCTAAGGCTATACCTTAGATTTCATGGTTAAGTCTGAATAAAAGCAGATCCTCTTCAACATCATATGAGAGACTCATATTTTTTCCAGAAGGCTGTCTCATCCTTTTCATCCATGCAGGGAAGGAAAGCCTCACTAGCTGTCTCCTATATGGACTGGTCTACAAGTGCCTGCCTTTTTTTCACTAATTTCCATGCCTTTCTTTTGCTTTCCCAGATGTTTGCAAACCTCATGGGTGCCTCCACTGCCCCATCCCAAATAAACTCTTTTGAACTAACACAGACCTCTTTGAAAATTCTTTTTCTCTTATGGCACCATCATAATCAAAACAAGAGGCAACTGATTGTTCTTTCATTCCTTGTACGTTATGGATCCATAGAAACCCTGAAGCAAAAAAAGAACTGGTTGATTCAACTTCATAGAAACCAAGTAGCAATGCTTCTTTGTGCAACTCAAAAAAACAAAAGAAAGAAAAAGTGAGTTTTGAAATTCTAAGGGCAGGATGGAGGGAAGCCAAGTGGACAGAAATTTAAAAGGTGGCAACTGTAAATGGAAGGATTAAATGGAAAATAAGCTTCTAGGATTGAGGATAGTTCATTGGCTAAACAGATCATCCTTGGATCATTCACAAGTTTATAAAAAACAATAACCAGCAGAGAACATAGATTCCCAGCAGCTGAGAACAAAAAAGGCTGCCAGGACAGTAATCAGCTGCTGGAGATGGTAAGGACATGCCAGGTACCACAGCTAGTCATTGAACAATATATTAGCATTTCTGAGAGTTGCTATCCAACACTGCTAAACTGCAGTACTATGCAGAGAAAAGCTATTGAGTGTGCATGCAAACAGACAAACAAACACACAAAAATTGCAAATTTTCTTCACTTCTCCAAACTGCTGCACAATGTCAAAGCTGAGTTACTATTGAGCCATCCTGAATGAAAATAAGTATTAAACATGTGAATTCGCCAAAGTGAATTAACACTTAGTTTGTGTCTTCTTGGGATAGCCCTCAGCCAAACACTATTCCATTGTATG